>SJYF01000302.1:6297995-6313446 GCA_006410515.1 Procapra przewalskii
AATACTTCGGCCACCTGATGTGAAGAACTGACTCATTGGAAAAGACCCTGATGCTGGGAAAGATTGAGGGCAGGAGGAGAAGGGAACGACAGAGGATGAGATGGTTGGATGGCATCACCGACTCAAATGGACATGGGTTTGAGTGAACTCTGGGGCTTGGTGATGGACAGGGAGGCCTGGTGTGCTGCAGTTCGTGGAGTCGCAAAGAGTCGGACACGAGTGAGCGACTGAACTGAATCCTTGTCACACCTAAAAATAAACAATAGTTCTTTGAGATTACAAAGAATTAGGCCATATTCCTTTTTTCCCCTGAGTATCAGGGGAAAATGTAAATACTCCCCTGAGTATTTGCATTTTGTCCCTCCTATTACCTCCTTCCCATAACAGTTGGATTTGTTGGAATCTGGATCCAAAGACACCGAATTTGATTGATAAGTTTCTAAGTCCCATTTAATACATAGATTTTTCTTCCTCTCTTTCCCTCTTGACTTGAATTCCTGGTATTGTTCCATTTGCTAATAGCACTACTACCTGAGTTATCAGTGAGTTATGATAATAAAATGAATAATGATGAATGTTAAAAAAAATGGCATTTAACCCTTGTTGACATTATTTGGTATTTCTGTCTAATCTTTATAGTCAGTGATTACTTGTTTTTTTTTAACCATGAAAATTGCATGGCATCATTATGGCTACTTTTGTTACATAACCTTTGATCACTTAGTCAACAAAAAATCTTTGATGCTTTACCAGACTCCGGACTGAAACTTTTCAGTAAGAAAAGAGAGGTGCCTCAACAAGTGTCCAATGTGGTCTTGAGTAACTGGTAAAAAGTGAATTAAAGTTTATTATAGTAAGTGCTAAACAGAAGTACAGGGTGTGGTTGCCTGGAGAGGTGAGTAGTGGAGCCTGTGATTTCTGGAAAGGGCTTTATGAAAGAAGTTGTATTTGAACTGGAGTTTGTGGGGTAGAGACTTGGGGCTGGGGTTCTTTGTATAGTTTAATAAACTCATACCTGCAAACACAGTGACAAGGAAGTTCTTTCAGGAGCTAAAATGGATGCTAGTACTTTCTGAGAACTTTGGAAAACTCCTGTTTTTCTTAAAGTTGTTACAAAACAGCAGCATGTTAAAGTCACATATTAAAAAAAAAGAGCATGGAAAATGACAGCTGTAAAATAGAGGTAGACATACTCTGAAATTGGTTCCAAGAGTTTAGCAAAATCCTCATGTCACTTAATCTTTAAAAGTGATTAGTCGGTAGGTATGTGAAAAGATGCTCAACATCGCTAATTATTAGAGAAAGGCAAATCTAAACTACAGTGAGGCAACATCTCATTCTGAGCAGAATGGCCATCATCACAATATCTACAAATGAATGTTGGAGAGGGTGTGGAGAAAAAGGATCCATCCTGCACGGTTGGTGAGAATATAAAATGGTGCAGCCAGTATGGAGAGCAATCTGATGGTTCCTCAAAAGAATAAAAATAGAGTTACCATATGATCCGGAGATCCTACTCCTGAGCATACATCTGGACAAAACTATGGTTCAGAAAGATATGAACCCCTGTATTCACACAGCACTGTTTGCAGTGGGCAAGACATGGAAGCAACCTAAATGTCCATTGATGGATGAGTGGATAAAGAAGATGTAGTGTGTACACACCCCCCCCCTACACTGGAATATTACTCAGCCATAAAGAAGAACAGAATAATGCCATTTGTGGCAAGATGGATGGAAATAGAGGGTATCATGCTAAATGAAGTAGGTCAGAAAGAGACAAATACCGTATGATATCACTTATGTGTGAAATCTAAAACAGAACACAAAAGAACCTGTCTATGAAACAAACACTCATGGACATCAGGCTTATGGTTGCTGAGGGGAATGGGGGGAAGGATAGACTGGGAGTTTGGGATTAGCAGATGTAAACTCTTACATATAGACTGCGTAAACAACAAGATCATACTCTGTAGCACAGGAACTATATTCAATATCCTGAGATAAACCATAATGGAAAAGAATATAAAAAAGAATATGTATGTATAACTGAATTACTTTTCTGTTCAGCAGAAATTAACAGTGTAAACCAAGTGTACTTCAATTTTTAAAGCAGTGATGAGTATTTCCTGAAGTCCTAAATTAAATGATGATGCAGCATAATACTTAGATATTTACAGTTAAGTCATTAATCTGTGTTTTAGAAGGCAAAGACTGGTGCTACATATTTTTTAAAAAGCTTTCCGTCTCCTAAATAAATGTTAAAATATGTTTCGGGGCTTTAAGGCCTGAAGACATGTGCCTGGACGCTCAGCATCAGGAGCACATGCTTCTCTGTTGCGAGGCCCCCGGTGTGTGTGATCACATGCCTCGTGTATGCCTCAGTAGGCTGCATACACATATGTAGTTCCTCAAACACTCTGTGTCAAGGGCCATCAAGACGAAGGTGTAGTTCTGAGCCTTGAGTGGTTAGTGCTGCATTGGGGAGATCGCCTAATGTGTGCATTGTGGAAAAGTATTGGGGAATTCGGGGAAGGCACTTAAGAGACATTGTTTCTGGTCTGAGTTGATATATTGGAGTTAGCTTGGGAAGGAAAGATGGAAATGAAGCCCCACTTTCTTTCTTTTTTAATATTTCCTTATTTGGCTGCACTGGGTCTCAGGTATGGCATACGGGATCTTTAGTTTTCTGCATGTGGGATCTAGTTCCCTGACCAAGGATTGAACCCGGGCACCCTGCATTGGGAGCGCAGAGTATTAGCCATTGGACCACCAGGGAAATCCTCAGTTTCTTCCTTAAGGGAAAATGGACTGAATGTGGGGAAGAGGGAAGCTGTGTTTGCATATCTTCCCTCCATCAGTGGAGTCCAGCTCTGTAGCTGTTAAAATGAAGTGTTAGAAAGTGGAGAGAGTTCCAGTCTAGGAAGTCAGTGGTTCCCTCCATGTGTGAAAGTCAGATTTCTATGAACGGATGTGCCATGTCCTTGAAAAGGCCAATATTGCCCTTTTTCAGGATAGTGTTTCCAAGTGAGTAGTTTTTTCTGATCATGTTGCCAACTGTTGAGGTGGAGAGCCAAGTCCACGGGATGCCTGTTTCACTTCCGTGCATGTCCCCTGAGAGAAGTCCTGTGTGGTGTTCCCCTGCCAGAATTCCGGACATGCTCTCCCTGGCGGGGCAGGACATGCCGTACTTTTCTGCAGTGGGCAGCTGGCCAGGAATTTAGGGACGTTTAAAATAGTGCTGTTGTGTTGATGATGTTCTTTTGAAAGCCCTTCATGTTGTATTTACTTCTCTGCGTGAGTCCTGTCATCCTGCCTTTTTAATTTTGGTCCGTTGCTGTAAATCGGGGATTTTTCAGTGATGCTGAGTATCTGGGAGTTCTGGTACATCAGGGCAGTTGCATGAGGCCCAGCGGTGCAGGGAAGCTCGGGGGAGGCGGGCGTGTCTGGAGAGAAAAGCGACAGCTTGCCCAGTGGTGTCCAGATGTAGGCGGGCATCTTGTCCCTCACTTGCATCCTTCTCCCCCTTGAGCTGTCTGTATGTACACAGAATCTTCAGGCTTTTGAGACCTCTTCTTGTCTTTTTTTTTCTTTCATGTTTTTCCCCACCACGGATTTTACTCTTGTGAACACACTGGGCCAGGAAACACCTGATGGACCCTGAGCTTATGTCCTGATAAAGAAAGCACTAGGTTGAGACCTGAAGGCTTTAGTTAATATTGGGTTGGCCAAAAAGTTAGTTTGGGTTTTTCTGTATGCTCTTAACAGACGAGTGGACTTTTTGTCTAACCCAGCAGTTTGGATGCTTCCAGGCAAGGCATGATGGGTGTTTCCTTAACTCATTCTGATTTGCTTCAGTCCTTTCTCATCATTCTTATTTTGTCTCAAGGATCTTCTGGAAGGATTTGATTATGTGATTTCTGTATCTTTTTGGGGTTTTGACACTGATTTTTATATCAAACTTTCTATGACAATTTTAAAGTTTCAAAAATGCTTCATGGCGTTATGAAAACAATATATTTTGGTTGTGTGTATGTTAGTCACTCAGTCGTGTCTGACTCTCTGTGACCCCACAGGCTGCAGCCCGTCAGGTTCCTCTGTCCATGGAATTTTCCAGGCAAGAATACTAGAGTGGGTTGCCATTTCCTTCTCCAAGAGATCTTCCTGACCCAGGAATCAAACCTGGGTCTTCCGTGTTGCAGGCAGACTCTTTACTGATTGAGCCACTAGTGAAGCCTAGGTGTGTTAACATGAACTAAGTATCTTTTACCACCGGGGAGATATTTCCATGACATTCTGTCTTTAGTACCATCTTGGGTGGTGCTTCTCCAAGCTGGGTCCCTGGACCAGTAGTGGAACTGGGTACTTGCTGGAAACGCAAACTTTTGGGCGCCTCTCCAGACCTACTGAAGCAGGAACTCTGGGGTGGGGCATGTCAGGCTTTGTTTTAATAACCCCTCCAGGTTGTTGTGCAACGTTTCTACATCTGCACCCCTGGCCTAGGGTGCTCGAGAAATCTCCACTGGCCTTCTTAGTCTTGGAGCTGGATCTGTCTGAAAGGTTCTGTGGTTGTTGAGTCTCTCAGTCGTGTCCCACTCTTTGTGACCCTATGAACTGCAGCAAGCCAGGCTTCCCTGCCCTTCACTATCTCCTGGAGCTTGCTCAAACTTATGTCCACTGAGTTGGTGGTGCCATCTAACCATCTCATCGTTTGTCACCCCCTTCTCCTCTTTGATCTTTCCCCGCATCAGGGTCTTTTCCAGTGAGTCGGCTCTTCACATCAAGTGGCCAAAGTATTGGAGTTTCAGCATCAGCCCTTCCAGTGAATATTCAGGACTGATTTCCTTTATGATTAAACTGGTTTGATCTCCTTGCTGTCCATGGGACTCTCCAGAGTCTTCTCCAGCACCGCAGTCTGAAAGTTGGAGCCACTGTGAATTGCTTTTCGGTGACTTAGTGCCTCTAAGGAGGTTACAGTGGTCTTTACAACCCTAAGTTTTAACTTGTCATTTCCAAAGTATTTTGGACTGTATCTAGTTTGCTTTAATGGAACGGATTTCTGCTGTTAGAAATTTCACGTATTTGTTTGCATGTCAGGTCTTAGTCGCAGCATGCGAGATCTCTGTTTTGTCTTGTGGAATCTTCTTTCGAGGTACAAGGGCTTGGTGGCCGAGGTGCAGGGGCTTAGTTGCCCCTAGGCATGTAGGGTCTAGTTCCCTGAGCAGGGATCTAACTCAAGTCTCCTGAGGTGCAAGGTGGGTTCTTCACCACTGGGCCACTGGGGAAGTTCCTCTGCTGATAGGAATTACAGTGTTCTTTAGCTTGTGTTTAGTAATTGCTTCCGAATTCCTGTAAAGACATTACATGCCATTAGAAAAACTGCCTTTCATGTCATCTATTTCTAGTTTATATGGTATATCAAACCTAATTTAATTTGTTCTGTTACAGATAAATGACACATTTTTATGCAGAATTCCCTTGGCAGGCACAATTCAGGTGGGAAAGAATCCACCTTCAACTTATTTATGAAAACTTTTCTCAGTTTAGTGCATTTATGAAGAATTTTTCTCGTAACTGACCTTTACAACTTGACAACACTGTTTTTCTGGGAGATCCGCTATAATTCAGCCAGACGCAGATGTCATGGTGAAACTTGTTCTTCAGGAATGCACCTTTTGAGACTGGGATTTTTTTTCTGACCTAGAATCCCGTAGAGCCGGGGCCCCCAACCTCCGGATCTAATGCTGATGATGTGCGTGTGGACATCCCGGGCGCGTGGCCTGGCCTCCTCCCTGGCCCTCTCGTGTGAGGCCTGGCCTCCTGACTTGGTGTTCTCACTGCTGGTGGCTCAGGGTCATCTGTGGCCTTGCAGCCCTGTCATCGTCAGACGCTACTTCTCTGTTGAAACTTGCAGTTCCTGAATTTCAGCGCCTTGGGCTTCTCTCCTGCTTCTGAGGAATCAGCCAGCTCTTGGGATAAACCAGTTAGTACTGATGTGAAGGAGTAAAAAGCAGGCCTGGACCCCACTTGCCCCCGCTCCCCACATACACACTGGCTACACACATTCTCCCTCAGCAGAATGTATCCAGCCTGCTCAGCCGTCTCATCCACTTTAGTGGGAGTCAGTTCAGCCACAGCCCCAGTTTCCTGAGGGAAAGACTTTCCATTCAGGTCCTGTTGTATAGCACTTCAGCAGTATGGCTTTGGCTCCTAAAACAGAGCTGAGGGAGAGCTTAGGGAAACTTAGGTATAATCCCATCATTCCAAACAAGGAAAGGAAACAGGAACTGGAAGAGGTGGAATGATTCGACTTGAGTTTTCTGGTGGCTCAGATGGTTAAGAATCTGCCTGCAATGCCGCAGACTCAGGTTCGATCCCTGGGTCAGAAAAATTCCCCTGGAGAAGGGAATGGCAACCCACTCCAGTATTCTTGCCTGGAGAATTCCATGGAATGATTTGACTGATATCACAAAGTAAGTTGGTGACAGAGATACAAAGAGAATCTTTATCCTATCTTCTGGTAGTCCGGTGACAGTGTTCCTTGCCTTTAGCTCCTCATAAGGCTGAATACCCCCACCTCTACCTTTGAATATGGGTCAGATGTATGTGTATTCTTACAGCTGCTGCCCCTCCCCAGGAAGCGGTCAGGAAGAAACATGAATTTGGTTGTTACCTGGCCTGTTTGGACATTAGTAACCTCTCACTATTTCAGTCAACAGACCACTTAAGGACCGCTGAAGGAAGAAATATAAATTCTGTGGGTGGTTGGAACACCATTGTGGCCTTCTGGGTGGGTCAGGGAAGTGCCAGTATTATTACCTAAAGATCATCGGTTGCCATCATTTTGAAAGAAAATCCAGGTACCGTAGTGGAGCACTCCTTAAAGAAGTGATTCAGCTGTGGGACTCTTGATGGCACAGAAGGAAAACAAATACGTGGGGAAAACCAGATATCGGTGACTGAGCTGAAACTGACCGAGAAGAGTTGGACTCTGAAGAAGCTTTAGAAATATCTGTGATATATTTTGCCTATTGTTGTTTGAAAAATGTATGCCCAAGAGGGTCTTCCCTGCGGTTCAATGGTTAAGACTTCCACGTAGAAGGTGCAGGTTTGACCCCTGGTGGGGGGACTAAGATCCCATATGCCTCACGGCCAAAAAAACAAAAACATAAAGCAATATTATAACAAACAGAATAGAGACTTTAAAAATGGGCCACATCAAAAAAAGAATCTTAAAAAAGATGTATGATAAAAATATATTTGACTTCCAAAGATCATTTTCAGTAAATATAAAAGTTCTTAGAGTTGATAGTGAATGATGTTACTAGCAGCATTTTTTTTAATAGTTTAGGAAACTATGGAGTGTCTCAGTTTTAGTGGCTTGTTAGATTTAATGAGACACAGTAGTACCGTGGTGGTGGGGGCTGTTAGAGGCCCAGGGGAGAACCACTGGAGCAGTGGCAGACATCATCTCCCATTGCAGGAAGTGGAATCACCACTGGGCCTCATTGCTGCGAGGTTCCATCACTGCATCAGCGTGGAGACCAAGGTTCCCATGTCTGCCCCCAGTCTGCGAATGAGCAGAGCAGAGATACGGAAGCGAGCTCATGACTGGGGTCCTCTGGCAGGCAGCCAGGGCTCGAGGAGTCGAACTTTTTCTAGAACTGCACTGCAGTCTAACCACACGAGCACCACCCCACATTCCTTCCTTCCTGTCTCCTTTCCCTGGGGCCAGACGTTCATGGATAGCTGATGACTTCCAGCCTCCCCTGGCTCCTTCCCCCTTTTCTCTCATAGTTATTTCTCAAATATCTTGTCTTTTTAATCCAGTCTTGGTGTCTGCCTTTTAGAGGACCTGGTCTAACACAGACACAGACTGTTCTGAAGGAGAGAGAATGTGTCCATATGTTGCAAGAAGGGGGCCCCCCTCCAGAACCTGAGAATGGGTTCTTGTTTAACACTCAGAAGCGAATTATTCAAGACACCCATACTGGCAAAGCAAGAGACTTTCTTGACAAGGGGCTTCCAGCTGGAGAGCAGCAGGGTCAAGGAACCCAGGAGGATGGCTCTGCCACGTGGCTCCCAGTCTTGGCGTTTTTAGTGATGGGGTTAGTTTCCAAGCTGTCTCCGGTCAATCATTCTGACTCATCACTCAGGCAAGATGGGTTCCAAAGAGCAGGATTCTGGGAGGACGTGTGGACTGGCATCTCCTGTGTCCTTTTGAACCTTTCCTGAACTCCTCCAGTTGGTGGGGGCTTGTTAGTTTCACGTTCCTTACCAGGAACTCCTGTTGCAAATGGTCACTATGGTGCTTAGCTAGGCAGGGCGGTTTCAGTCACTGTTTCCCTTAACACATATAGGAAACTCAACTTGGGCATTCGTGGCGGCTTCATCACCACCAGCAGGAAATTGATCCAGTAATGCTGTTCTTTATATTATATAATTTTGTGAGAGACTCCCACTTTTTAAAAGAAACACATTTGAATGCCATTATGAGCTGGGCAGAGTTCTAGCACCCGAGGATACAGAGAGAATCTAGGCCCTATTCCAGGATGAGGTGCTTAGCTCGTGGCTACGCAGCAGAGAATGAATTATCAAGGGCGCTGCTGCCCCAGGCCTCACAGAAGGGGTGGACAGCTCACCTCTTTGTCATTTGTCAAAAGTATAGGTGTTCCTTTCTGAATAGTTTTCCTTTCTACCTCTGTCTGTCTCTCATATTTTCTTTATTCAGCAATTTATTGTATCCTTGTTCATGATGTCCCATTTCTAGCTGTCCCACTGAGTTTCACTGTTTACCTCAGAAATTAACATTTTCTTATTTACAGTTGAAAAAATCCCTCTAATTTTCTCAAGATACTTTTACAGCTTTGTGACAGGTTTAACTTTCACTCCTGTGGCATTTTATTCCTTCTTGTGATGTTCTGCCCAAGTATTTATTTTGCCTAAAAAACAGAAGCCAGGTTTTTGTGGTCCCTCAGGCATAGAGGGAATGAGGAGGCTCAAGGTTAAACATCCACACATCCCTATTAGGTTGTGCTAAGTCGTGTCCTGCCCTTTGAGACCCCGGGGGCTACAGCCTGCCAGGCTCCTCTATCCATGGAATTTTCCAGGCAGGGATACTGGAGCGGGTTGCCATTTCTTCCTCCAGGGGCTCTTTCAGACCCAGGGATCGAACATGCATCTCCTGTGTATTCTGCTTTGCAGGTGAATTTTTTACTGCTACGCGACCGGGGTAGCCTTTTATTAGGTAAAACCCAATAGGAGAAGGTGGTGGCACCCCACCCCAGTACTCTTGCCTGGAAAATCCCATGTATGGAGGAGCCTGGTGGCCTGCAGTCTATGGGGTCGCTAAGAGTCGGACACGACTGAGTGACTTCACTTTTCACTTTCATGCATTGGAGAAGGAAATGGTAACTTACTCCAGTGTTCTTGTCTGGAGAATCCCAGGGATGGGGGAGCTTGGTGGGCTGCTGTCTATGGGCTATGCACAGAGTCCAGCACGACTGAAGCGACTTAGCAGCAGCAGCAATAGCTTTTGTTAGAAGATTCTTGATTTTTCCTAAGTATAAAAAAACAAACAAAAAATAAACCTGAAAAACCTTTCCTGATGGGCTCTGTTTGACTTAAATAATCTGAATAAAATTGGTACTTTTATTTTGATTAATGCCCTTCAAAATTGATGCTTCCCTTCCCCGACCCCCAAGCAGTCCCCAAACAAACACTAAGATATTTGTTTTTAGAAAATAGGCATTAAGTGCATCTTAAAATTTTGTCATAAGATGACTCAACTTCTTTTTTGAGAGCAAAAGTGAAAGTCACTCAGTCGTGTCCAACTCTTTGTGACCCCATGGACTATGCAGCCCATGGAATTCTCTAGGCAAGAATACTGGAGTGAATAGCCTTTCCCTTCTCCAGGGAATCTTCCCAACCCAGGGAATGAACCCAGGTCTCTCCTATTGCAGGCAGATTCTGTACTAACTGAGCTATCAGGGAACCCCTTTTCGAGGGCGAGGTGGCCAAATATCAGGGGCACTAACTCAGAGCAGAACTGGTCAGACCTTGAGCTCAAGCCATCTAGCTTTGTTAGGTTTCAAGCTGTTTAGAATTAGGACTGAAAGCTGAAGAACTTTTATTTTTGAATTGTCTGAATAAAAGCACAAGTGTGGTAACAAAAGTCATGCATTTGGAATATATATCAATATTTTACAAATTACGGTTCCTAGGCTTTTAAGTGAAATTGCCATGGTCTGAAAGAATCAGGCATTGAAGGAACCATCTCATATTAATTGGCTCCTCATTTTCAGGTACAAGCCCTGCAGAATTAATGTGCAGACCCTCTGCACCTATGTCTCAATTAGAGCTTATTTTACAGGTTCATTAAAATGCTCTCCAATTCTTAGCTGGTGAGTTTGAGCTATTACCATTAGAAAATTTAATTTCATATTTTTCCATTCTTTTTTCTGACCAGGAGGGATTAACTTAGCTTGTACTGTGCTTAGAAATAAAGTGACATCCAAGGATTTATTCATTTTGAAGTGAAAATTGCTTCTAGCATGATATACTCTTCCTCTTTTTACTTAATGGTATTAAGTAGGCAGAGAGCAAGTAATTTCTTTGTGTATAGTTGAGAATCAGTTCAGTTCAGTCGCTCAGTCGTGTCCGACTCTTCGCTACCCCATGAATCGCAGCACTCAAGGCCTCCCTGTCCATAACCATCTCCCGGAGTTCACTCAGACTCACGTTCATCGAGTCCGTGATGCCATCTAGCCATCTCATCCTCTGTTGTCCCCTGCTCCTCCTGCCCCCAATCCCTCCTAGCATCAGAGTCTTTACACAGGCAACAAAAGAAAATTGTTTTCCCTGTGGTCTAAAACCAGAACTAGATAGCATATTCAAAAGCAGAGATATTACTTTGCCAACAAAGGTCCATCTAGTCAAGGCTATGGTTTTTCCAGTGGTCATGTATGGATGCGAGAGTTGGACTGTGAAGAAAGCTGAGTGCCAAAGAATTGATGCTTTTGAACTGTGGTGCTGGAGAAGATTCTTGAGAATCTCTTGACCTGCAAGGCCAACCAGTCCATCCTAAAGGAGATCAGTACTGGGTGTTCATTGGAAGGATGATGTTGAGGCTGAGACTCCAGTACTTTGGCCACCTGATGTGAAGAGCTGCCTCATTGGAAAAGACCCTGATGCTGGGAAAGATTGGGGGCAGGAGGAGAAGCGGATGACAGAGGATGAGATGGCTGGATGGCATCACCAACTCAGTGCACATGAGTTTGGGTGAACTCTAGGAGTTGGTGATGGACAGCCTGGCGTGCTGCAATTCATGGGGTTGCAAAGAGTCGGACATGACTGAGTGACTGAACTGAACTGAAAAACAACTAGTTAGCTCAGAGCCTAAGTGAGGAAATGCTGGCCTAGTATTTGTCTCTGTGGCAGGACTCTTTCAGCAAAACCAGCTGTGAAACTTTGTCATTTTTTGCCAGCATTATAGCCTTTAAAAAAAGGACGGGGAGGACTTGAGTGTTCATTTAAATTTTCCCTTTAAGATTTGAGCCTTAATTGATAGGGGGAAGGTATAGTCCAGGGAGAGACTGGCTAGAGGGAGAAAGAGGTAGCAAAGGAACGTGTGGATGGGGAGTAATCTAATTAACTAAAAGAGAATTGGTTTAATCAGAAGAAAAATCTTGTTTTGGAATTTGGAGAAGGATAGCACTGAAAGCAGTTAGACAAGATGGTTTCAGGTTCTGAACTTTAAAAAAATATTAGTCTAGATTCTCACTTTCGTGGTCTAGCTTTTCTGAACAGAAAGGAGGTTCATTATTTATTTTGCTGCCTTGGGTCTTAGCTATGGCACACGGTGTCTTCATTGCATCACGAGGGATCTTGCGCTGCAGCACTTGGACGTTGTGGCATTCGGCTGAGTAGTTGTGCTGTGCAGCCCTTAGTTGCTCCATGACCTGTGGGGTCTTGGTTCTCTTAGTTCCCTGACCATGGATCGAACCCGCATCCCCTGCATTGCAAGGTGACTTCTTATCCACTAGACCACCAGAAAGGGAGTTTATAAAAGAATAGTGGTAGCTTGCAGTATCTTTTTGGGAACTGGGAATGATGCCGAGGGTTGTACCACAGAGCTGGGCTTGAAGACTGCTGCTGTTTCCAACACGTGTGTAGGTGACACGAGTGCACCAGCAAAGCCGCTGCCCCGTGGCTGTTGGTGGAACTGCTGTGCTCTGGAGGGGGCGGTTGCTCCCACCACCAGGACCTGGTTGCTCAAGTACTGTTGCTCAGATGCTCAGTCGTGTCTGACTCTTTGCACCCCCATGGACTGTAGCCCACCAGGCTCCTTTGTCCATGGAATTCTCCAGGCAAGAATACTGGAGTGGGTTGCCATTTCTTCCTTCAGGGAATCTTCCCAACCCAGGGATCGTACTAGTTTGCAAATCAAATTCTTGAGTGGGAGTCACTGACTAGTGGAACTCTGGACAGGTGCCAGGACCTCACGCAAGATAGCAGGGAAAGCAAGTGTCTGTCATTTTGGGTTTTGTCCTATTTGGGAGGACAATTTCTCAAATGTAGAAAGGAGGTTTCAAGTATCCAGTAGCCAAAAAGACAGATATCCACTACCTACATGTTTATGCCTGATGGTAATGCAGTACCATTTTCCCATGAAAAGATTATATGAGAAATTTTTGGATAGCTTGAACTTACAAGTATGCATGTATGTGTCTGCCAGATAATCAGATATATATTATCATGAGTTAGTTGATTAAATGTGTATCTGTGTTTAAAAATTAAATTACCAGTGTATACTTTAAGAATATTTCCCATATTTCATGAAGAAGTTATTCCAGCTCTTGACACCTTTGCCATTAATGTGATTATTATGATGCATTCTAAATTTTTCAGCACAGCTTTCCTTGTAGCCACATCAGTCTGAGTTCTTTGAGATACAGATCTCTTTAAAATGTCTTTCTGATGCTTTCACTGGAAATTTTATCCTAAGCTACAAGTACCGCCTTACAGCACGTTTGGACAGTCTCATTTAAAAATAAAATTATTCCTGAGATGTATTTTCATGGCTTTCAGTTTTAAAAAATTTACTTTATTGAGGTATAGGTGATTTACAATGTTGTGTTAATTTCTGCTTTACAGCAGAGTCATTCAGTTATACATATATGTACATTCATGACTTTCTTAATGTAATCACTTAGCGTGTTCTTCTAGGGTGGTTTTATGAAATTACTGAGCATCTCCTGATTGATAAATAAATCTCTTCAATTTCTTAGCTTCCCTTTGTGTTTATAAGTCAAACCTGTTTTGTGATCCCTAAGCAGCTGAAAGTAGGGGTGTTCAGGGCTGTTTTAGGCTAAGATTCTTGAAACAATTCTTTATTCATCAACACGTTGGAAAGTGCACTCCTTCAGGAGGCTAAGAATTCTTATATAGGGCTAAGTCTCTTTTTGCCTGAGGGCAAGTTTGAGAAATAGTCCTTATGTTCAGATATATGTGAGTTCCTTGACACCTTTTCTTAAGGTTCCATTCAAGGAAAAATAATATGTCTCTGCCAAAAGGTTTCTCTGCCGCTGTTCTTGACACTGGAGTTGGAAAGTTGAGTTTTTGCTTCAGTCTAATGAAATGGAAGTCTCTGGAAGGTCATGGGAGAAAAATAGTGGAAATTCTCCCTTGCTCTCAGATTATGCATTCCTCTGGGGTCAAGAACACTTGGAATCCAGACTTAAAATAACGAGAGCCATGGGGAATGGTCATAATTTTTTCTGTTTCATTAGAATCAGTCTGTCCTTGTTAGAGTTGAGTGTTTAGGAAGCCAGGGCGTAGCGAGTCTACTGGCTGATTCATTGTTTAAGCTGGACTGAGACTTAAAAAAAAAAAAAAATTACTAAAGATATCCTGGGATGCAGTTCTGCCTTTGGTGCCTTTTTACTGAATATGGGTTTCTGGTCCATAAACCCTCTTCTCTTTAGAGTGTACGTCAGAACTTCGTCTTGAGAAGGGATAGTTAGGCAGTTTGGGATAGATATGTACATGCTGCTCTATGTGAAATGGATAACCAGCAAGTACTTAGTGTTTAGCACATGAAGCTCTGCTCAGTGTTATGTGGTAGCCCAGATGGGAAGGGAGTTTGGGGGAGAATGGATACATGTATATGTATGGCCGGGTCCCTTTGCTGTTTGCCTGAGGCTGTCACAACATTGTTAATTGGCTATACTCCAATAGAAAATAAAAAGTTAAAAAAAACACTTCACCTTGGTGTCATACATGAGGGAGATTTCAAGCAGCGACAGTGGTTCTTCCCCAGTAGAGCCTGATCGCTCCAGGTCAGCTAGTATTGTCACGAGAGTCTCAGCTCGGCTTAAACTGCAGAGGCAGATAAAGATACCACCCTCTCATTCCTTTTTTTAAAAATATTGATTTATTTGGCTGTGCTGGGCTCTTTAGTCGTGGCGTGTGCACTGTTAGCTGTGGCATATAGGATCTCCTCTGACCAGAGATTGAGCCCCGGCTCCCACCCTGCACCGGGAGCCCGGACTCTCAGCTCGGACCACCAGCGAAGTCCCATCGTCCCTTTCCTTTTTAGACGTTTAAGCTCTCAGATCCAAATGGCTTACAAAAAGGGATTTCAGGCTTAACTAGTGAGAAAAAGTTTAACCCTCCACACTGTTACCTAGTAATCTGGTTCTCCTACTTGGGATTGTGGAGTTCTGGTGGAGTCTGTGGTTGGTCATCATAGCACAGCATTGAGATGTGGTGTGCGCCTCTGCCTCTTGCCTCTCATGCTGAATCCCAGGTGATAGAGATGGAGAGGACCTCAGAGGTCTCCTTGGCTGAATCTGTGGTAGTGTCTTAGGTCATGGGCCAGCTTGCTTCAGTGAGTACTTGTTGATGGGGAAGGAACCTGGGTGTCACACTATCTTGTTGGGGCCATCGTAGTTCGTATTGAGTTCCTCTTGGGGGCGAACCCAAATCTGCCCTATAGCTTTTCCTCGTTAGACCTGGTTTTGGCCTCTTCAAGCATATCAAAATGATTTTTCCTTCTCTCATATTGTACCCTTTTAAATATTTGAAAACAGCTTACATCTTGTTCCCTCGAAATATTCTTTTTCTCCCTAATCACATTAAACAATTTTTTTTTAAAACCTGTTTTTCTAAACATTTTTAGCCTTCTCATCTCAGATTCCTACTATGCGCCCATTAGACAATGTCTCTCTCTCCTTTTTTAAATTTATTTTTTAATTGAAGGATAATTGCGTTACAGAATTTTGTTGCTGTCAAACCTCAACATGAATCAGCCATAGGTATACATATATCCCCTCCCTTTTAACCTCCCTCCAGCCTCCCTCCCATCCCACCCCTTTAGGTTGATACAGAGCCCCTGTTTGAATTTCCTGAGACATACAGCAAATCTATTTTACGAGAATGTCTCTCTTCA
>SJYF01000302.1:6313508-6334545 GCA_006410515.1 Procapra przewalskii
TATATGTAGCCTACATTATGTAGTGTTCATTATCTTCTAGGGCACTTTATGACAACTTCAGTTGATGCTGAACTTTTAGTTCACTCAAACTTTTAGGAGCCACAGCCCCTGTTAAAGTCCACTATTAAATTTACATGAGCTGTTGTTAAGACACCTTTTACACTTGAGCATTTGGCTTTCAAGATTGCCTGCTTGGTTGCTTATCTCAGGCAAATACTGCGGCAGCACTTTTGAGTCCTTTTCAACTTGAGAGCTTCTTGAGCTGTGATTTCCTTATCCAACATTCAGCCTTCCCTCCCAACTTTGGTGCCCTGCAAGTATGACAAATGGATATTTAAAAAAATATATAACCAGATAAGAGTAAGAAGAACACCTTACGCTCAAGGTGATTCTCTGAGGCAGGGTTGAGTCAGCCGGGGTCCATAGGCCCGACACAACTTGCCTCTTGTTTTGTAAATGAAATTTTGTCAGATCACAGCTACACTCGTTCATTAGTATACTATGAGCTATAGAACTATGAACTATACTGTGAACATTAATATACTGTAAATGGCTGCATTTGTACTGCATGCGGCAGAGTTGAGTAGTTGCCTCTGAGGCCACACAGCTCAAAACCTGGATTATTTACTACCTGACCTTCTATAGAAAGAGTTGTCTGACCCCTGCTCTAAGATGAGACCAACTGATTTATTAACATACTTTATGTTCATGTAGATACATTCTAAGCAAGACTATCTCAAACTCTTTCCATGGCTCATTAGCAAGCCTTCTTATGACAGTTTTTGTCTGTCTGCTTCAAGTATTTTATGTGAAAAATACGGTTATATATACATGGTTATAAAATCACATTCTAAATTTGCTTTCTCTGTTTTTAAATTATCTGATTGATTTTTAATATTTTAGAATTTGAAAACTCTTCTCTGTACTATTACTTCAGCTGTTTCTTTCAAATTTGGCAATTTCCCCATCAGGAATTAATTGCCTTAGAGTTTTGGGTGCAGTCCCTGGAATTGGTATACAGTTATCTCTAGGGAAGAAGACTCGCTTTGGCATTAGAAAACTTCCATAACATTTATTACTCTAAAATATATAGTATTTTTGTGAAATTATAGAAGGAACAGGAGATTTCATGGAGCCTCTATTTTTAGAAAAAGAAGAAAACCATCTTTGTTGTTCAACCCACATTGCCTTACTCCGAAGCATTTAGCAGCTACTTTAGGATTTTGTCTTTGAATAGAATTGTTCAGTTCAGAAGTTACATAATCAGGTTTTTTTTTTTTTTTAAAGTTTACTTATTTTTGGCTTTGCTGGATCTTCGTTGCTCTTTGTCGGCTTTCTCTGGTTGTGGTGAGCAGAGGCTCCACTTCGTTGTGGTGAGTGGACTTCTCTCCTTGCAGAGCACGAGCTCTTGGCACGTGGGCATCAGTGATTGCATCTCGATGGCTCTGGAGCACAGGCTCAGTTGCTCCATGGCATGTGGAATCTTCCTGGACCAGGGATCAAACCTTTGTCCCTGGCATTGGCAGGTGGATTCTTAACCACTGCACCACCAGGGAAGTCCAGACTTTATTAAAGAAGAAAAATGATAGTGGAGTTTAAGTTAAAAAATTTTAATCAAAACACTTTTATCAAAGAATTGGGTTCTAGTGATGCCTGCTGTAACTACTATTTCTGTTATTTTGTTGACCTGCCAGCAGTAAGGTGGAAGCCCCGTATAATTTTTTTCTACACTGGTGCTAGCCCTTGGAAGTTAGATATTGCATCAAATTCTCTTGGCGAAGGATGGATATAAAATTGCTCATGTGGAATCTTCGTGGCATGGTCCTTTTGCGGACAGTGCTTACTCCACAGAGTATGGGGTTTCGGGGTTCTGATTTTAAAGGGTCTTCACGTAGCTATGTCGCCATTGCCACATTTAGTGTTGACTCAGCATCTCTAGGTCCCATCCTGGTGACTCCTGGAGCCCATCAGACCTCTCTAGCCTCTTCCCCTGATTTCTGCTTTCTTCAGGGGCTTTAGTGGCGCTGAATTGCTGGTGGTTCCATGCTTAGAATCACTGGTTTTGCCTCTTTTACTCTTATCCTTTGACCAGAGAATGCCCATGCCTGTTTCAGGCTGAGTTCTGTATTATCCCTTCAGGAAATCCTCTCTCAAGCATCTGCTCTGGGCCTCACCCACCCTGCACACACAACATTCTATCTTCTTATTCTGATGGGCTCTCAGAAATATTCTTACTAGATGAACCCAACTGCTCACCTTCTTCATGCCTCACTAGAGACAGTCTCACAAGGCCCAGTGGAGGTCCCATAAACTCCTGCTTGCTTCTCAGCCAGGAAGCCCTGTCCCCACTGTTTGTAATAATTCCTTCTTTCATGCTTCTCTTATTCACACTTTTCTCCGCACCCCAAATCTTGATAACTGACCTTGCCTTGTATGGAAAAAATAATTCTCTGGTAGCAAATCCCTCAGCTTCTGTTCATGAAATCTACACATCCATTTGTTTGAGCTGTTGCTTGCTCCTTGCATCCTGTCTCCAACCCCATTAGAGACTTTGGACCATCTTTTCTGTATTCTTAACAGGGGAACAGAGATGTGCTTTAATCTTTTTATTTCTTTGGCTGTGCCAGGTCTTAATTGTAGTGCATGGGACCTTCGCTGTTCATTGTGACATGCAGGAACTTGAACCCAGGCCTTCTGCTTTGGGAGTTCAGCATCTTTACCTTTGCACCACCAGAGAAGCTGCTACTTTCACCTTTAAAATGTTGATCTTACTAAGAAAACAAACAAACACGCCTTTGCTTTATGTCATGTTCCCTTTTGGCCGTCCTCCTCTCTCATCTCTGTCCTTCGTGGCTATCCTTGTGAAGAAGGGCTGTTCCCACAGATGTCCTCGCTTTTTAAGCATAAGCCAGCTCCAGTCTGGCCTTTTCTCTCTCCTTGCCGTGGGCATTGCTGAGGCCTTGTTCCTTATTTAATTTCTCTGCGGCTCACACAGTTAAAACCCTGTCTTCATCGTCAGTGCCCTAGTAGCTTCTTTCCCGCGAACGTTGTCATCTCCTTCTCCTGTCTGGCCCTTTCTAAGCATCCTAAGTGCCTGGTCTGAGACCTCTTGTTTCAGTCCTCTACCACATCCTGCTTTAGTTCTGTGGCTTCCAATACCGCCTACTTGTAAACGGCTCTTGCCAGATGTATGTTTTTGATCTAGATGTCTCTCCTGGACTTTGGACCAGTGTCTCTGGCAGCCTCTTTTACTCATCTTTTGATAGTCTCTCAGCATCTCCAATGTAACATAACCCTGTAGTGCTTCCTCCCAATTGCCTTTCCTGAAAAGTTTCCTATTTCAATAAATAAATGAATAATATTGTTGTCCATTCAGTTGAACATGGCAGAAGTCATCCTAGAAACCCCTACCATTTCCACATTCAGTCCATCACCGGTCACTTTAATTCTGCCTGTACATATCTCTGCAATCTATCTACTTCTCTCTAGTTTTATTGTCACTGCCTTCAAGCCATCATCCTCTCTTGCCTGTGTTGTTCTGGAAGCTTCCTAACAAATCTTTCTCCTTCCACTTTTGCTCACCTCTAATCCCTGTTTCTCAGAGAGCCAGAAAGAGCCAGAATCTGGTGATTAAGACTTCACCTTCCAATGCCGGTGCTGTGGGGAGCTAAGAAATCACAAGCCTTGTGGCCAAAAAAACCTAAACGTAAAACAGAAACAATATTGTAGAAAATTCAATAAAGACTTTAAGAGTGGTCCATATTAAAAAAAAATTTAAATCAGAGTCATCTTTGAAAGATCATAGTAATGATTCTGAGCTTAAGGCCCTTTAGTGAGTTTCTGTTACTACCCAAATACAATGACCCTTTCCCTGGACCCTCAGGCACAGCTTGTTCTGGTCCCCTGCCTTCTCTCACCTCTCTATTTGCTTGCTTATTCTCTGTGCTTCAGCCTCACTGGTCTTTTTCTGTTTCCTGTGATCCTCAGTCCTTTGCTTCTGCTGGCTTCAGGCTGCAGTTCCAGCCTTGTTCTTTGCACCAATTCTGTCTCATCGTTCAGACCTCAAGCTTACATATCACTTCTTTGAGGAAGCCCTCCCAGAGCTCATTTGTCCCTCTATCTCCTCTAATAGATTTGTCAACCATGGCCCTACATTTCTCTGTTGGAAGGAGGTACTGGAGCTCCTTCTGCACATTTGCTCATGTGTTCACGTGTCCACTGTCTATCATCTCCCCACCTAGACAGTAAGTTCCACAAGGGCAGGGGCTGCACTTGGGCTGTGTTGTTCATAGTTGTGTCCTTAATACATGGTACTTGGCACTGAGTGCTCAGCACGTCTGTGTCTCAGGAGATAGTTTATTGATATGGCAGCTTGGAATGGGCAGGTGCCCATTTGGTACCTGTGTTGCAGTATTGTATGGTAGTTAAGGCTAGGCTAGGCTCATGCTTAGGAAACAGCAATGGCACCCCACTCCAGTACTCCTGCCTGGAAAATCCCATGGACGGAGGAGCCTGGTAGGCTGCAGTCCATGGGGTTGCTGAAAGTCGGACACGACTGAGCGACTTCACTTTCGCTTTTCACTTGCGTGCATTGGAGAAGGAAATGGCAAGAACCCCAGGGACAGGGGAGCCTGGTGTGCTGCCGTCTATGGGGTCACACAGAGTCGGACACAACTGAAGTGACTTAGCGGCAGCAGGTTCATGCTTGCTTGATTTTGAATCCTTGTTCCTCTGTGAACTTGAGCAGTTAGGAGCCCCTGTGATCCCAGCATGGAATTCTGGGCTGACTTCTTTCTTGAGTAGACCCACCCTCCAAGGATGATGTGTCATATCTGGGTTTACTTAGGACCACTAGCAGGCTAGGTCCAGATGTGAAAGCCTAGGCGATGGTATTTGTGCTAAGAGAAGTGAGCCTTACATTATTTTGAGATGGGACTTCCCTGGTGGTCCAGTGGCTAACATTCCATGCTCCCATGCGAGGTCTGGGATTTGATCCCTGGTGAGGGAACTAGATCCCAACTAAGAGTTCATGTGGTACAACTAAGAGCCAGCTCAGCCTAATGACTAAGTGAATGAGTGAATGGTTTTTGAGCTGTTGTATGTCTGTTGAATCACCTTGAAAATGTACAGCAGAGTCTCTGATCCGCTTTCCCAGTGGACTTGGGGCCTTCCATATTGCTTAGAGTCACCAGGGTTCCTGGCATGACCTGCTCTTTCCCTCTTCTGTTCTTTGGTTTGGTCTTGTTGCAGGTCACGTGGCCTACAGTGCGGACAGGATGAGATTATCGTGTTCTAAAGGTGGTCCCTTTCCCTTGACTTGTGATTGCTCTTAATTCTGTCTGTTGCCTAAACTCCTCAACACCTAAGTAACAAATTGTCAGGATGGCAGTGAGTAGAGCCCAGTAGCTGGCCTGGGGAAGAGAGTTCAAGCAAGTTCTAGGCATCTCGAGTGTGGACAGGATCATTTTTTTGAGGATTCTCCAGGGGGCTTCCCTAGTGGCTCAGATGATAAAGAATCTACCTGCAATGCAGGAGATCTGGGTTCGATCTCTGGGTCAGGAAGATCCCCTGGAGAAGGGAATGGCAACTCACTCCAGCATTCTTGTCTTTTTTGATTCCGTATATAAGTGATGTGTAGATTCTGTATTAAAATGACTTTTCACTTATACCTCACTGGATGAATGGTCTCTGGAAGAAACCCTTACATAATGAATGCGAAGGAGCCTAGGGGGTTAAATGAAGATGGCTTTCCTATTCTAAGTCACTTTTTTTTTTTTCCTGTAATCTTAAATTTGGATTTCTGGGGACCTTTATTGTAATAAGAGGGGGTGATACATTGTTGTAAAGTATTTTGAGGTTCTACTGAGATTCTATTCTGGACCTTTCTGGAAATGGTGAGAACACTACTCAGTAGCATATTGTGGTTAAGTACATTCTCCTTAGGTAAATATTCCCTTGTGCATTTTAAGCATTGTTGTAGATTTTTAAAAGTTTTTATTGACATTAAAAAAATTGAAATATGGTTGATGTACAGTGATATTATATGTTACAGGTGTATAGTATCATAATTTATCATTTTAAGGTTATGTTTCATTTACAGTTATTAAAAAGTACTGACTGTGTTCCCCCATACTGTATAATATGTCCTTATAGCTTCTTTTAACCCTAACAGTTTGTGCCTCTTAACCCTCTAAGCCCTTTGTTGCCCTGCCCCTTTCAAACCTCGCCCCACTGCTAGCTGCTGGTTTGCTCTTTGTATCTGTGAGTCTGCTGCTTTTTTGTTTATTGACTAGTCTATTGTCTTTTTTGATTCCACATGTAAGTGCTGTGTAGATTCTGTATTAAAATGACAAGCCCCAAATCAGCTCATATAAGAATGAGTGAGGCTGTGGGTAGCATTTATGTGTGGTTCCTGTCACCGTGACGTTGCCAACTCCCCTAATATTTGGACGACTGACTGTCCTGAGTTCCAAGTGACTCTGTTTTGCTGGCACAGCCTAAATCCTTATGAGAAATTTTCGATGAAGGGCAGTCTGAGTACATTTAAACTTGCAGCCACAGACCTAGCCCTCTGTGTAATATAGTCTGTTCGCTAATAAAGGAACGTCATTGACTTTTAAATTTCTGAGCAGAGGGATTAAAAAAACCACAAGCCCTCAAACAGAAGTGCTCTGTTAATGAATGTGATAGACCCCTTTGTTGTTTGAAGCCAACCCTTTTGCTGTGTCTCTGAAGAAAGGGCTGTGTTGGGGCTGGGTTGCACATTTTCCTGGCGCTTTGCCCCACCTCCTCTTCCCTGAAAATATTTATGGAGATCTGGTGTGTTAATAAATTTAGAAGTGATTTAATGGCCGCATTGTCAGGGTGAGATAAAGCTGTTCAGTGTGTTGTTCGTTTTGTTTCTGGGCAGGGTGGAAGAGGGGAATGGAAAGCTCACTTTTTTGCATTTGGAAACCTAATGCTCTGCTCTTTTGTTATCGCTCTTGTTCTCTAGGCATTAAGTGTCACCGAAACCCTGATTAAACCCTTGGAAAAATTCAGAAAAGAGCAACTCGGAGCTGTCAAGGTCGGTGTCCAATCTGAGCACACTTGTAAACAGCCAGTGTAGACACTTCTGCCGCTGGAGCACGCGCTCACTTCACACTCGACAGCCAGGAAGGGGCTGTTGGAGACTAATGTCTGTTGTTGAATGTTTCAAATGTGTTGCATCCCCTTTGGGGTAATCTGAAAGCGAAAACAAAGGAAAAACACCTGGACTAGATGGCAAAACCTCTCGTACTCGTCTTTGGCTACACCTTTTCGTATAGAGTTTTAAAAATACCTTTCGCCAAACCGCACATTTACGCTGTGCCAAGCGTCTTATCTGTGTCAAGAGGGCACTGATTTCCGTGCCTGCCTCAGATGGGTGTCAGAGTGCAGCATCGTATGAGGGTTTAAGGTTAGAGGTGCTGCTACACCGGCATGCCACTGAAACTAGAAAGAGACTACTCTGTTATTCTGATATACTTCCTGCCGTTTAATACAAATTTCTTGCGCTTCTGTTATGCTTCTGTTACGGGCTCGTGTTGTTATGGGTGCTGGGGATTTAAAAGTGAGTGAGTCACAGACTCAGCTTTCAGAAGCTCTGAGATGTAGCCAGGATTTCTGGGAGTACTGCAGCAACTTCACCACCGGGAGCCTGGGATGTATTTAGCATCTCGTAAGGTTTGTGAACTGAGCTTTGAAATTAGTGCAGAGAAATAATATCCACCAGCCTCTCCTGAAGGTTGTGCATGTACTTGAGGGAGGAAGAAGTAGCATCTCTGTGTGGTTGACCATTTTTGGCTTGGCCCAAGGAGAAGGGAATAAATAACATCGGTTTTAAGTAGAAAAGAGAGTTTTTATGTTTGTATTGTTTTTTTCCCTCATACCTTGGGGATGTGAGGTTTTTTTTTTCCCCTTCGTAAACGAACTATTAAAATTCTCTGTAAATAAACGTCGTGGCCTCCATGGCCATAGCTACACAAATGGGTCCAGAAAGGGCCAGCTTTTTATGGACTCAGTTCAAGTGACCTGTTAACATACTAGACACTGCTTTTTGGCATAGTTGTCAATGAAGGGCTTTGTGTGTTGAGTGGAGGTCAGTGGGGATACTCCCCAAAACCTCAGCCTAGGATTGTTTGCTGAGCTGCGCAAAGCTGCTGACTTGCAGCAGGACTTTGGGGGTCTGGCTTCACATTTCTATCCTTGGGCAAGTAATTGGCTTTAGTTTCTTACTTGTAAAATGACAGACGAGGGATCTGACTGCTCTGCTTTGCAGTTTAATGATTGTTTTCTCCAGTCTTCTTAGACTATTTAAAAACTTGAATATCTTGGTACTTTCTCTTTGAACATTTCATGGGCAGGCACTGAGTGTAAACGGTGGGTGGTGGTGGACAGATATTATATTATGGAAATGAAAAATGGATGTGACTTTATTAATAAGTGCATTTCCTTTCTGTTTATTCACCGATCAGATTTTTAGAAATTTCTAGCCTCAGATTTTCTCTTGATTCCTTCTCCGCCACAAACCTGCCCAACTTCTCATGCTGTGGTCATTCAAGGTGTGGTTGACCCTTGAATAGCTCAGGTGCGGACTGTGTGGTTCTACTTGGATATTTTCCACTAGTAAATACTACAGTATTACAGGATTTGCAGTTGGTTGAATCCGCGAATGTAGAACCTTGTATACTGAGGGCCAACTATAAGTTACATTGGGAATTTTGGCTGCTCCTGTGTTGATGTCCTTGACCTCCGAGTTGTTCAAGTCTCAGTTGTATAGTCTGCAAAGCAGTTTGCAAAAATTGCCATATTAAACGATTTACTTATTTTAACGCTTTTAGTCTATGTTTTGAGCTTTTAGTGCCCAAAATCTATCCTGAAGTCCCATTTCTGTCTTTCGTTCTTGTGTTCCTGGCTTCAAGTTTGTGAAGGGCGTACCCTACACTCTTGTTCCGTACAGTGTGTGTGTTGACTGTCAGTGATGGGGACCCCATCATTGTGAGTCACAGGGAGTAGCCTTTTTTTTTTTTTACTGGCAGTTTTGCTTATTATAATAAAAAGGGAAGGATAACTTTCTAGGTTATATAGTGACATGTACACATCTGTCTTGTTCATCATGTTGTTAAACTTTAAGAGGAAAGACTCTGCTTATTTATTTTCTGTTTCCACTTACCCCCATCTATTTTTCATGAAGTGATGGGGCCAGATGCCATGATCTTAGTTTTCTGAATGTTGAGTTTTAAGCCAGCTTTTTCCCTCTCCTCATTCACCCTCATCAAGAGATTTTTTAGTTTCTTTTCACTTTCTGCCATTAGAGTGGTGTCATCTGCATAGCTGAGGTTGATATTTCTCCCCGCAATCTTGATTCCAGCTTGGGATTCATCCAGCCTGGCATTTCACACAATGTGCTCTGCATATAAGTTAAATAAGCAGTGTGACAATACTACAGTTTTAATGTGTTCCTTTCCCACTTTTGAACCAGGTCATTGTTCCATGACTGGTTCTAAAGGTTCCATGACTGGTTCTAAAGGTTCTATAACTGGTTCTTAACCTGCAAGGTTTCTCAGGAGGCAAGTAAGGTGGTGTGGTATTCCTATCTCTTTAAGCATTTTCCTCAGTTTGTTTGATCCACACAGTCAAAGGCTTTCACCTAGTCAATGAAGCAGAAGTAGATTGTTTTTTTGTTTTTGTTTTTAAAATTCCCTTGCTTTTTCTATGATTCAGCTGATGGTGGCAATTTGATCTCTGGTTCCTCTGCCTTTTCTAAATCCGGCTTGTACATCTGGAAGTTCCCAGTTCGTGTTCTAGTTTGAAGGATTTTGAGCATTACCTTGCTAGCATGTGAAATGAACTAAGATTGTGGCATCTGGTCCCATCAGTTCATGGCAAATAGATGGGGAAAAAGTGGAAACAATGGCAGATTTTTTTTATTTTCTTGAACTCCAAAATCATTGTAGATGGTGACTGCAGCCATGAAATTAAAAGATGCTTGCTCCATGGAAGGAAAGCTATGACAAACCTAGACACCCATTTTTAACAAGCAGAGACATCACTTTGCTGACCATAGGCAAAGCTATGGTTTTTCCAGTAGTCATGTATGAATGTGAGAGTTGGACCCTAAAGAAGGCTGGGTGCTGAAGAATGGATGCTTTTGAATTGTGGTGCTTGAGGAGACTTTTGAGAGTCCCTTGGACAGTAAGGAGCTCAAACCAGTTAATCCTAAAGGAAATCAACCTTGAATATTCATTAGAAGGACTAATGTTGAAGCTCCAATACTTTGGCCACCTGATCCGAAGAGTTGACTCAGTGGGAAAGACCTTAATGCTGGGAAAGAAAGAGGACAAGAGGAGAAGGAGAGGATGAGATGGTTGGATGGCATTACCAACTCAACTAACATGAGTCTGAGCAAGCTCGGGGAGACGGTGAAGACAGGGAAGCCTGGCGTGCTGCAGTTCACGGAGTCGCAGAGTTGGACACAACTTAGCTACTGAACAACAATGATTCCTTTGCTTTCTGCCAACCTCCACTCTGACTGACTTTATCTAATAACCAATTGTACCCTTAATTCTTGGCTTCTCAGGTGGCTTAGTGGAAAAGAATCCACCCAGCAATGCAGGAGATGCAGGAGACATGGGTTCAGTCCCTGGGTCGGGTAGATCCTCTGGAGAAGGAAATGGCAGCTCACTCTAGTATTCTTGCCTGTGAAATCGCATGGACAGTGGAGCCTGGCAAGCTGTAGTCCATGGGGGTCACAAAAGTTCGGACGCAAATGAGTGGCTAACACTTTCACTTTCTTCCTTTATTCTAGAAGAACCAGGAAAGGGCTTATAATCTGGATATTTGATTTTCTCCATCTGTGCTTCCTAAACACCAATCAAGAACAATCACATGTTCTTGTTCCGTTGGTTTGTTTACTTACTTGGGATACTTAAAAAACAACTTTATTCTCTTAGCATGAAGATCTTTTAGAAAGTACCCTGAAGCAATTTTCATGTGGGGGAGAAAAGACAAAAGTCTTTAAAAGCTGACCGCAGCAGCAGTTTTTGGATATACTTGTCAAAATGCTCATCTTCTCCTCCCTATCTGGAAAGGTTGCTACCCTTTGACTTTATATGGAAGCTTTCAGTTCCCTGTGCTTCCATCTCCAATCCCAATGACATGGGAGCTTGTGGTTTTAATATAATCGAAACTGCCAGGTGGCTTTTATAAATAGGATTTTTTAGGAGTCACTGGATCTTTCTTTTCTGCTATTTTCTCTTCTGTTTGGATATGTTCTCCATCAGTCGTGTCTGCTTGGTTTGAGCTTCAACTTCCATCCTGTAGGTTCTGCCACTTTTTCTCATGTGCTTGCCAGGTTCTACCTCTGTGTAAAGAGACCCAGTTTCCACTGCAGGATGCAGGTGGTTCTGTGCTGTGTCCCATCAGTTCGGAGTTTTCCTGTTGGTGTCCCTCAGCTTTATGTCCTCTGAAACTCTTCTGCCTTCCCTAGAAGCTTGTTACTTATTCCTAACTGTCTGCATACACTTTGTCGACAACTGTTGCTCATTAACTGTCGGTTTATCCACAGGAAACTAATACAGGCACCAGATAGCATCAGAGCCAAATGCATTGTGTACAAACTCCAAGAAATACTAGAACTTGCTAAGGGTTACATGGGACAGTATCAGTTGGGAGAACTTAAAGTTGGTCTTTTTCTGAAAGTGGCAGCATGCATGTATGAGATGGATACAACAAAATGCTGTGGAAATTTATAGAGCCTATTCAAACTCTGGGGCTCCCTGGCGGCTCAGTTGGTAAAGAATCTGCCTGCAATGCCGGATACCCGTGTTTGATCCCCGGGTCAGGAAGACCCCCTGGAGAAGGAAATGGTGACCCACTCCAGTATTCTTTCTTGGAGAATCCCGAGGACAGATGAGCCTGGTGGGCTACAGTCCATGGGGTCACAAAGAGACAGACTCAACTGAAATGACTTAGCATGAAAAATTTCCTGTTTTATTCAATAGAATAAAAAAATTAACCTCAAGAGTTAAAAAATGTTTATATCATAAATTAAAACTTAGCAGCCCAGCCCTTACCAGACTTTCACCTCTTTTGAAGGCTGTGTTTAGTGAATAAACGTTGACTAGAAATCAACCTCCTGAGATTCTGTAAATGACTCCAAAATATAGGTAAGAAAGCAAATCTGAATAATTTCTCAATTATGTTTGCTAGAGCAGAAGTGTGACTTAATCCCATTCCTTCATTTTAGTATTACAATAATAAAACCACTTATCAGGCCTATTGTGTGGCACAATATGAGATAGACTGTAGGTATATCTGGGATATACATTAGGTCCCCTACTTACGAACCTTTCAGTTGGAAGCTTTCTGAGATGTGACCATGCGTTCCGTCAGCTCGAGGCGTGAGTGCGCTTGGAGCTTGCCCTCCATCTCACGTTGCTGACGATCCTTCAGCACTACCATCTCCCACCTCCTCTGTCTGCTCTGGCCTGAACACTTTTTGCCTGCTCACTCCATGCCAGCCCCCGTATACCAGCCAGGGTCCTGTACTTCTGTGCTTTTCAAGATACTGTACTGTAAGATTAAAAACGTTTTCTTTATTTCTGTGTGTGTTTTCTACATATTTCTTGTGTGACACGTATTACAAACTTATTACAGTACAGTACTGTTTAGCTGATTGTGTTAGTTGGGTGTCTAGACTAACTTTGTTGGACTTAGGGACAAATTGGACTTAGGAGCATGTTCTTGGATAACAGCTCATTTGTTTGTAGGGGACTTATTGTACAACTGTGAATTAAAACACTGTCTAGTCTTCAAGAAATCAGCGAGTCTGCGGGGAAGATGTTAAAAAAAAAAGAAAAATGCACTGTGAAAAGTGCCTAGGGCTTCCCTGGTGGCTCAGTGGTGGGGAGTCTGCCTGCCAGTGTAGGAGACATGGGTTTTGATTCCTGAAAGGATCCCACGTGCCACGGAGCAGCCAAGCCCATGGGCCACAACTAACAGCCTGTGCTCTCCAGCCCTGGAGCCAGAACTGCCGAAGCCTGAACGCCCTAGAGCCCGTGATCCACAGCAAGAGAAGCCGCCACAGCGAGAAGCCTGTGCGCCGCCCCTGGAGAGTAGCCCCCGCTCTCGACAACTAAGAGAAAAACCCGTGTAGCGGTGAAGACCCAGAACAACCGAATATAAATCAATGTTAATAAATAAAAAGAAAAAAAAAAGTGCTCTAACAAGAGAAAGCATCAGTGCTCTGTATGGGTGGCCTGTTATCTCAGTTTTGGGCCTGATTGTCCCTTGTTTTGAATTGGATTTCTGCCCTGTGAGTATCTCTGTGATTTGGGGCAAGTTACTTAAGGCCTCCAAGCCTCAGTTTCCTGATCTTTAAAATGGGACCCATTATACCTGTCCCCGAAGGTTATTGCAAAGCTTCGGTGCATTTGATGGCGTATTTCTGGGGTCTAGTGCAGGGCCTGGCATATACAGGGTTGTAGTTCTTTTATGATCCCCTTTGTGACTTGCTCTGCATCGGCTTGCTAACAACTTCTTAGGTTTTACTCCACTCTTTGCCCACCAGCCTCAAGCACTGTGGCTTGCGACTCTCCTGCTCAGACAGTGCTCAGGTGATGGATTGGTGACTTGGGAGCAAGTGCTGAGGAGCCAGCAGGGGCAGTTTTTCAGTGTTGGTGCCTCTGTAGCCATAGGCTTCCTGTGTTCTCTGACCAGTGTCCCCTGGGCATCTACCAGGTGCGGGGATAAAGGCTGACTTCTCAACACTTTGGAGAGGCTGAAAGAGCTTAAAGGCAGGAGAGGGCGTGGGTTGGATAGGGCGAATGAACGTCAAGGAGGACGGGTGACACTGGTGCAGGAGTTGAGGGAAGGGGCTGTTTCCCCACTGGAGAAGTCAAGGAGTGCTTCATGGAAGAGGTGGCATTTCACCTGGGTTGTGAGGTGTTGGTGGACCAGTGGAGAAGAGTGGGGATTTCAAAACTGTGGTTGGCCTAGATGTGCAGGAAGAAGTGCCCCTGCCAAGTGTGTTGCATGTGCTAGGAGTTTTCATTTCTTGTGAGTGTGGGCACTGCCGTTGTGCTAAATTGCTTCAGTCGTGTCCGAGTCATTGTGATCCCATGGACTGTAGCCTGCCAGGTTCCTCTGTTCATGGGATTTTCCAGACAAGACTACTGGAGTGGGTAGACATTCTCTTGTCCAGAGGATCGTCTGAACCCAGGGATTAAACCCAGCTCTCCTGCTCTGCAGGCGGATTCTTTACCATCTGAACCACCAGGGAAACCCACGTGTGGGCATTATTACTCCCACCTTTTTATTTAAATAAAAAGAGAGTTGGAATCTCTAAGACTGTATTCCAGCTCTTGTCTAGACTAGTTGGGCCTTACTATTTGCTGCTTATAGTCTGAAAATAAAAGTCTTTTCATTTCCTCATCCTAGAAAATTTGTAAAATACCAAAAGTACGTAAAAAGGAAAGTTACCGGGTAATTTAACAATTTCCCCCTTTTCTAAGACAAAACAAAATATTCTAGTAAATGTGGATAGTTTACAAGTATTTTCAAACTTTTGTGAATTTTCTATATTTTTTACTAATTTTTATGTGGAAGTGTAATGTATGCTTTGAGCAAAAAATTGCTTCATAAAGAATATTTTATGTGTTAGGAATGTTAACTCCCTTTCTTCCATTTTAATTGTATCTTTTTCCTGCCAGTTGTTGGCCTTTTGCCTTATTTATTGTATAGTTTTGTTATCTAGAAGTTCTTACGGCTTCTTCTGTTTCTCTTTTCCTCATAAATTCCTTCTCTGTTCTGAGATCTGATGAAAATGCTCTTTTTTGGTTTCATTTTTTACTTGTGACTCTTTCAGTCCATCTGGAATTAATTTTGATTTGAGACATGGTTCTCTTTTTATTTCCAACTACTTAACCAGTTATACCACACCATTAGTTGAATAATAGTTTTTTATTCCATGATTTGTTATGATACCTTTAAATATATATACTATATATATGTTTTTGGCTTCTCTGGTGGCTCAAGTGGTAAAGAATCTGCCTGCAATGTGGGAGACCCAGATTTGATCCCTGGGTTAGGAAGATCTCCTGGAGGAGTGGGCATGACAACCCACGCCAGGATTCTTGCCTGGAAAATCCCATGAACAGAGGAGCCTGGTGGGCTACAGTCCATGGGGTCACAAAGACTCAGACAGGACTGAGTGATTAATGCTTTAACTTTTCTCTTCTTTCATATATATGTTTATTTCTAATATATTAAAAAACCCTGAGTAAGTTTTGTTTCTTAGATGTAAAAATTTCTCTTCTATTTACATAGTTTACATCTTATTTGACTGGCTCTGCTGTTTCAAGTAACAGCTGTTCTTCACTGTTTTTTATTTTTTGCATGTGTGATTTTGTAACAGATTACAAACTGACTTCCCATGAGCCATCTTTAACTTGTAAACATTTTGTTTGGCTTACTCATGTTTGTTGCGCTTACTGATGTTGAATGCTTCTATGAAGACCTATAAAACCTTCTAGAACTAACACCCCCAAAAGATGTCCTTTTCATCATAGGGGACTGGAATGCACAAGTAGGAAGTTAAGAGATATCTGGAGTAATAGGCAAATCTGGTCTTGGAATACAAAATGAAGCAGGGCAAAGGCTAACAGAGTTTTTCCAAGAGAAGTACTGGTCATAGCAAACACCCTCTTCCAACAACACAAGAGATGACTCTACACATGGATATCACCAGATGGTCAATACCAAAATCAGATTGATTATATTCTTTGCAGCCAAAGATGGAGAAGCTCTTTGAAGATAACAAAAACAAGACCGGAAGCTGACTGTAGTTCAGATCATGAGCTCCTTATTGCCAAATTCAGACTGAAATTGAAGAAAGTGGGTAAAACCACTAGACTATTTAGGTATGACCTAAATCATACATAGGTATGACCTATACAGTGGAAGTGAGAAACAGATTCAAGGGATTATATCTGATAGAGTGCTTGAAGAAGTGTGGATGGAGGTTTGTGACACTGTATGGGAGGCAGTGATCAGGACCATCCCCAAGAAAAAGAAATGCAAAAGGCAAAATGATTGTCTGAGGAGGCCTTACAAATAGCTGAGAAAAGAAGAAAAGTGAAAGGCAAAGGAGAGAAGGCCGCACATAAACGTCTGAATGCAGAGTTCCAAAGAATAGCAAGGAGTTACAGATAAGAAAGCCTTCCTCAGTGGTCAGTGCAAAGAAATAGAGGAAAAGAACAGAATGGGAAAGACTAGAGATCTCTTCAAGAAAATTAGAGATGCCAAAGGAACGTTTCATGCAAAGATGGGCTCAATAAAGGACAGAAATGGTATGGATCTAACAGAAGCAGAAGATATTAAGAGGTGGCAAGAATACACAGAAGAACTATACAAAAAAGATCTTCATGACCCAGATAACCATGATGGTGTGATCACTTGCCTAGAGCCAGACATCCTGGAATGTGAAGTCAAGTGGGCCTTAGGAAACATCACTATGAACAAAGCTAGTGGAGGTGATAGAATTCCAGTTGAGCTATTTCAAATCCTAAAAGATGACGCTGTGAAAGTGCTGCACTCAGTATCCTAGCAAATTTGGAAAACTCAGCAGTGGCCACAGGACTAGAAAAGGTCAGTTTTCATTCCAGTCCCAAAGAAGGACAATGCCAAAGGATGTTCAAACTACTGCACAATTGCACTCATCTCACACACTAGTAAAGTGATGCTCAAAATTCTCCAAGCCAGGCTTCAATTGTACATGAACTGAGCTTCCAGATGTTCAAGCTGGATTTAGAAAAGGCAGAGGAACCAGAGATCAAATTGCCAACATCCCCTGGATCATAGAAAAAGCAAGAGAATTACAGAAAAACATCTACTTCTGCTGTTTGATTATGCCAAAGCCTTTGACTGTGTAGATCACAACAAAGTGGAAAATTCTTAAGGAGATGGGAATATCATACCACCTGACCTGCCTCTTGAGAAATCTGTATGCAGGTCAGGAAGCAACAGTTAGAACTGGACATGGAACAACAGACTGGTTCCAAATCAGGAAAGGAGTACGTCAAGGCTGTATATTGTCACCTGCTTATTTAACTATGTGCAGAGTACATCACGTGAAATGCCGGGCTGGATGAAGCACAAGCTGGAATCAAGATTGGCGGGAGAAATATCAATAACCTCAGATATGCAGATGACGCCACCCTTATGGCAGAAAGTGAGGAGGAACTGAAGACTCTCTTGATGAAAATGAAAGAGGAGAGTGAAAAAGTTGGCTTAAAACTCAACATTAAAAATACTAGGATCATGGCATCCAGTTCCCATTACTTCATGGCAAATAGATGGGAAACAGTAGAAACAGTGACAGACTTTATTTTCTTGAGCTCCAAAATCTCTGCAGATGGTGACTGCTGCCATGAAGTTAAAAGATGCTTACTCATTTGAAGAAAAAGTATGACCAACATAGACAGCATATTAAAAAGCACAGATGTTACTTTGCTGACAAAGGCCTGTCTAGTCAAAGCTATGTTTTTTCCACTAGTCATGTGTGAATGTGAGAGCTGGACCATAAGGAAAGCTGAGCACCAAAGAACTGATGCTTTTGAACTGTGGTGTTGGAGAAGACTCTTGAGAGTCCCTTGTGCTGCAGGGAGATAAACCAGTCCATCCTAAAGGAAATGAGTCCTGAATAATCATTGGAAGGACTGATAAGATACTCCAGTACTTTGGCCACCTGATGTGAAGAACTGGCTCATTGGAAAAGACCCTGATTTGGGGAAAGATTAAAGGCAGGAGGAGAAGGGGATGACAGAGGATGAGCTGGTTGGATGGCGTCACTGACTTGATGGACATGAGTTTGAACAATCTCTGGGAGTTGGTGAAGGACTGGGAAGCTTGGCGTGCTGCAGTCCATGGGGTTGCAAAGAGTTGGACAGGACTGAGTGACTTAACTGACTCATGTTAAACCTAAAACATACTTTTTGTGTGTGTGTGTGACTGTTTAAAAATCATTGAGTCTTTCACCTGTTCCAGAAAAATCAACGGAGCGGCCTAAATACTGGGCTTGTAGTTCCACATGGCAGAAGTCTGCTGGGGCTCTGTACTGCCAGCCTGCCTCTCTCCGTAATGTAGATGTGGGCTGGCTGGCGAGCCCTTGCCTCCACTCCTCCTTACTGACTTTACTTCTAGCTTGACCCAGACTCACTTGAGTCATGCTGTTTCATAGAACAGTTTTCATTGTAATAATTCGATCCTTGATAGAGCCTTTTGCCTCATATTACTCCATTTTAGTTTTTTATTGGTGTCTGATTCCTTTACAGTGGTGGTTTCTGCTGTACAGCATCATGAATCAGCTGTATGTATACACATATCCCCTGTCTGGTGCCCCTCCCTCCCCTCTCTAGGTCTTCACAGAGCTCTGGGCTGGGCCCCCTGAGTTACACAGCAGCTCCTACAAGCTGTCTGCTTTACATATGGTAGTGTATATAGTTCAGTGCTACTTTCTTTGTACCATCCTCTCCTTCCTTATCTGTCTCCACAAGTCTTTTCTCTATGTCTGCACCTCTATTCCTGCCCTATAAACGGGTTCATCAATATTTATTTTTCTAGATTCCATATATATGTGTTAATATACAATATTTGTTTTCCTAACTTACTTCACTCTGTATCACCTCAACTGACTCAATTTTGTTCGCTTTGATGGCTCATTTATTTTATATTTGTGTGTGTGTATATATACATGTACATATATATATGTATAAATCCATATGTGTATAAAGTGAAAGTGAAATCGCTCTGTCGTGTCCAACTCTTTGCGACCCTGTGGACTGTAGCCCACCAGGCTCCTCCGTCCATGGGGTTCTGCAGGCAAGAATGCTGGAGTGGGTTGCCATTTCCTTCTCCAGGGGATCTACCCGACTCAGGAATCGAACCCATGTCTCCCGCATTGCAGGCAGACGCTTTAACCTCTGAGCCATTATATGTATCCTATATTGCAATGTTGAAGAAAAGACTCCGTTCTTTTATTGAATGCTACTTGAACACAGCCCCTTTTAAGATTCAGAATTAAGTGCCCAAAGTCATATGAGTACAAAGAAACAGAATATTCTATAGAAACACTGAGAAAAAAATGCAAAGAGAGACAATTATCTGAGTCTTCAGATTGAAAAACAAAACACAGCAGCATTTGTATAGTATCATACCAAAGATGAACAAATGTATTTTCACTCAAATTGGTAGGCGTGATGTTGTTTCTTGGCTGGATTCTTTCTTCATAGAGGCTTGAGAGCACCATTTTCTTTCATTCCAGACTTAACCCACATCCTCATTTACATACCCCACTATTTCCGCATGTGCTGGGTGTTTTGACTGCTGACTGTAGCGTCCTTGCTTGCTTTGTCCCCTTCTGTGATTCAGATGAAATCAAAGGAGTAAACACGTTTTCAGTATTCTCTGAACACTAATCTGCAAAGATAGTGAGCATTTTTAACCACATGATGTGTGTTCCCATGTGCTTGTGGTAAATGCAGCTGTGTTACCTCCATTCCTATCTGGTTTTAAACCTGAGGAACTGATGCTCAGAAAAGGCTGTGACCCCGGGCAGAGCCACAGGACCTGCGTCTTTTGACACCCAAGCCAGGGCACACTCTACCATATGAACTTTTAAAAATAGTGGAGATTTTAAAGCAGTGGCCATATGTTCCATTTAGTTTATTTTCTGTTAGTCATTAAAATTGTTCAGGAAGTGCGTCATAATAAAAAGCAGAAAAGAGAGAGTAAGCATGAAATATTAATGCCTTAAGTATAAAAAAAGTTGTGAATTAAACCTAGGGCATAAAGAAAAAAGATGCCTCTGTTTTAGTGCAAGTTTGCCCATTCTTATGTATAGGTGAACGGTAGGATTACAGAATCTTAGGATTGGTTCTAAGAATGAACTAGGACAAAACTGATTTCCTGATTTTTTTTCCCTAATATTTTAGGCTTTATGACAGTATTTTTTTTTTTTTTTGGCCACACCATACAAAGGCATGTGCGGGCCATGTGGGGTATTAGTTCCCAGACCGGTGATAGAAGCTGCTCCCTTTGCTGTGGAAGTGTGGAGTCCTAACCTAACCTGGACCACCAAGGAAGTCCCCTGATCTTTTAAATAGAAAAACTAAGGTTTTATACTGTTAAGTGTTTTGTTTCGTTTTTGCCCTTGAAGATGTGCGGCTAGTTGGTAATTAAACTTGAAGTAGAAATGGGAAGAAGCATCAGTTCTGAGTCTTGTGCCTTCTTGCGTTAATGTGGGGGTTAATTTAGCCTTTGGTGGGCGTGATGCTTTTTCTTGGCTGGATTCTTTCTTCACAGAGGCTTGAGAGCACCGTTTTGAAGCAGGCAGCTCTGTTCCCAGTGTCTCACACTGTTTGTAGTCCCGTAGAGTGAAAAAAATGATGATAAATGCAGAGAAATACAATTTTTGTGCTTTATTTACCCCTTTTGCTTAATAGGAAGGTCGTGCCAGAAAAAGCTGGGACAGTTCATTATTTTTAACTTTATAAAATAGAAGCTGGAAAATAGGGAAGAGAACGTTCCTTTCTAGGAGGCCTTGGAGAGTTGGGCAGAGTCTGAAGTTAATAGAAACGTTTTGACAGAAGGAGAACATCACGTGAGCTCACTGGTGCTCAGAAATGTTTATGAAAAATCTACTTAGGTTGGCAGGCGGTTTTAGGGGAGGTTGTCTCCTCCGTACTAAAATAAAAATTGCTTCCTTGTTTTCTCTAAAAGCTACTCTAGCAAAAGGAAAACAAATACTATTTCTTGGCAGTGCCTGAGAAATGTTTGTAATGTTAACCAAAGGATCTCAGTAGAGGTATGTCAGTATTATTTTAGGTCCTGTGGACCTATTGATAAATATTCTAGACAGTGTTGCAGAAATCACTGCTGAAATTTGGGTAAGTAGTTGACATTTCTGGTCAGAGGATTTTATTGTTATATTTATACTAGACAATTAGGGAAGATTTTT
>SJYF01000302.1:6334550-6356763 GCA_006410515.1 Procapra przewalskii
TTTTTCCCAAGATGTAGGTTTTTTTCCCCCTCCTCCTAATGGCAATTGTAAATAATTTTTAAACATAGATCAAAACTTACTCAGTTTTATGTGAATTCTATTTCTATGCCAAAATCTGTAGCAAGTTTGCTTTTTTAAGCTTTATGGTCTTATTATGTTTTCATCCTAAATTTTTTTTTTAAATGGACAAGTGAATGGCATTAATTCCTAACACTGATAGGTATGAGGGGTTGAAAATAACAGGCTAGGAAAAAAGTTCATTAAAGGAAAAAGTGAAAAGGTAAGTGACTCTTCAGTCCTAATGTGGCCTTGATGATTAATAAACAGTGGCCTGGCTGCAGATAGATTTTCCAGGTAACTTTTTCACGTGTCATGGTACTTTCTTTTCTTTTTGTATATTTTTCATATTTTGATCTTACCAGTAGATTGACTGTATACGCCTCCTCCCCCTCCCCCACCGTTTAATCATACTTGTCTGTGTTTTTCTTACTTGTAGGAAGAAAAAAAGAAATTTGACAAAGAGACTGAGAGGAACTATAGCCTAATTGATAAACATTTGAATTTGTCAGCAAAAAAGAAAGACTCACATTTACAAGAGGTATTGTTTTTATTTTTCTTTTAATTTGTTTGTAAATTTAATAATCAGTGCGTGTCTTTTTTTTAATGAGCTTTTCTTTTGAAAATGTTTCATCTAGGTTTATTAGAGATGGAAAAAAATAACTAGGGAGCGCCATGAATTTTAAAAAAAGCTCGTTTGGAATAAGACAAAATAAGACCTCATAGAGTGATTAATGCAGTGTGGGCTCAGAGTATTAGAAGTTTTGGTTCTGAGTGTATTTTCCCAGGAACAACCATTTTAACTAGCATAACTGAGAAAAGATATATTATTTTCAGGAATAGATTATTATTTAACTTTCAAGATGTGTTGAAAAAGTGAATTGAATAAGCTCCTATACTGCTTGGCTTTTATGTCAAGGCAGAATTAATCATACCTAATGCTGAAGATTCAGGAGTTTTTCAGCTTCTTTGGAAAGAGAGCGTCTGTTTTGCTTGTGTTAATAGACTTGTTTCTTTTGGAGGGAGCCGTATGTAAGGAGAAAGGAATTCATATCTTGTGTCTCGTTTTCGCTTTCTGTTTTTTTCCTAAATTCCCTGCCACTTGTTTTTCCTCACTCACACCCTTGAAAGGAAACTCAGTTGTTTACAGTTTGGAACATATGCCTTCCTTAAACATAATGCTGTTTTCAGTTGTAAAGATCTTGATTCATCCCACAGAAGTGTGACTTCTTCCCCAGGCATTTGTTTATTTTTAAACACATAAGGGATCCAGGCGTAAGGTACCACTATAATATACTCTTGGTGAAGTATCATCAAAATGACAATGTTGTAGAGTAAACCTGGGTTGTGTTTAAATGTTACAGATTTAGTTGCAAACTCTGTGTATCTGTGTGTGGTTATTTTGACGTTAACCACATGTCACATCTTCTTTCGTCTCTGCCATGTGATTGGCTGATGTTTACATGGTGTTTGATGGTCTGTGAAAGAGAAAGGCCCTTTTGTACCATCTAATCCTGACTACAATGCTGTCTGAAGGTGGGGCTGCATTCTCTCCTTTTCCATATCGTGTAGAAAGACTTGCAGTTATCAGACGTGCCCCCTCACCTCCTAACCTCTGTCAGTTTTGAGGTGACAGCTGTTGCTCGTGGAGGCTGTCTTTATGCCAGCAGTTTTCCACTTCCTGTTCTACTTGATCTGTTTCCAGGTATCCTGATGGGATTTCCATGCCCCAAGTCAATTTCCATCTCCACCTCACTCTCTAATTAGATATCATTCTACCTGTTGCTAGGGCGAAACCTGTAGCGTCATCTTTGGCCTTTTCTCCCTCAGCCCATCTAGACCCTCAGCCTAGGTCTTCTTTAACTTCAGGATATTCTCAGAATGTGGCCAGTTCTCCTAGCCTGCAAACCTGTCACCCTGGCCCAGGTGGTGGGCATTTCTCACATAGATGACTACAGAAGCCTCCCTGCGTTTTACTCAGGGATCCCTGCAGTTTATTTTCTTTTTCAAGTTATTTTGTATTCCTAATGGCACCCCACTCCAGTACTCTTGCCTGGAAAATCCCATGGATGGAGAAGCCTGGTGGCTGCGGTCCATGGGGTCGCTAAGAGTCAGACACAACTGAGCGACTTCCCTTTCACTTTTCACTTTGATGCATTGGAGAAGGAAATGGCAACCCACTCCAGTATTCTTGCCTGGAGAATCCCAGGGATGGGGGAGCCTGGTGGCTGCCGTCTCTGGGGTCGCACAGAGTCGGACACGACTGAAGCGACTTAGCAGCAGCAGCAGCAGCATGCGTGTGTGCACGCAGCTTTCCTCATGGCTCACCCTGGATCCCTGGGTCTTGAAGATCCCTTGCAGAAGGGAATGGCTCCCCAGTCCAGTGTCCTTGCCTGGGAAATTGCAGGGACAGAGGAGCCTGGGTGGGCTACAGTCCTGGAGTCTCAAGGAGTCAGACGTAACTGAGTGACTAACACTTTCATTCTTTTTTTATGCCTATGTGCATTCTTTTTTATGCATGTTACTCTGTGTCATGATGACACAGGGATCGGACCCATGTCCCCTGCACTGGGAGCATGGACTGTTAACCACTAGACTGCCAGGAAGTCTTCTTACGGTTTATTTTCTATATGGCAGCAGAGTCAGCCTTTGTGTTGCTTTTCTCCAAATGCCCTTCTTAGAAGCTCCCGTCAGAGGCCCCCAGTGCACTCTGCCTTCTTGCACCCCACATGGCGGCCTCATTCTGGCTTGGCTTCGTGGCTGAGGGCCTTGCTGTTCATCCTTCTACCAGATCCGCATGACTCACTCCTGCAAATAGGCTTCCAGATAGTCTCCTCTCAGACTTCCCCTGAGTGGAGATGTTTTATCTTATTTAGGGTGCCTGCCTTACTCCGCCTTTTTTGTTGTTGTTTTTTTCCTTGCTCTTACAACCATTTGACTCATTACATATTCAGATGTGGTCTTTCCAGGTGGTTCAGTGGTAAAGAATCCACCTGTAAATGCAGGAGGCATGAGAGACTCAGGTTCAGTCCCTGGGTCAGGAAGATCCTCTCGAGTAGGAAGTGGCAACCAGCTCCGATATTCTTGCCTAGAACATTCCATGGACAGAGGAGCCTGGGGGGCTGCAGTCCATGGGGTCGCAAAGGGTTGGACCTGACTGAGCGCACACAGCGTACAGGGTACATTTGGTTGTTTCATGGCTTATTTCCATAGGATGTCAGCTCCTTGCAGGCAACAGCCTAGTTCTCTTCAGCACTCTGTCCATAGTGCCTAGAATAAGACCTGTCAGGGAGCAGGCCATAATAAACATTTATTGAATGAACATGTGTGAAGATTATGGGCTAGACTTTCAACAATATCCTCATTCCCAAAGATAATTAAACATCAGATTGGAAATTTGAAGAGACCCTCAGGATGAATCATTTTAGTTTTCACTTAAATTATATATTCTTGGGTCTTCTCTGGTGGTCCGTGGTTAAAAGACTCTATGCTTTCCATGCAGGGGGCATGGGTTCGATCCCTGGTTGGGATTTCTGCATCCCCAGTGGCATGACCAAAAGATTTAAAACAACTACATTTTCTTTGCTGTCTTGATCTGTGTGCTCCTTACAAATATACAGAACCCCACTTGACCGAACTTTCTGTTGCAAGAGTGAATGCCTTAAGGATGGGGGTGCTCCTTGAAGGAAAGAAGGGTAGATGTGGCTTTGGCCACTTCTGGCAGTAGCTCATACGTTGCTGATCTTCAGTAAATTGAGTTGAGTTACTTGAGGGATTAATAAAGGTTGCTGACGGTGGTACTGAACAAAGGCGTATGTCCTTGTTCTCAGCTATTCTTTCCTCTGGTTTCCAGTGAAAATCACAGGAGAAAATTGTGGCAGACAGCAGGCTGGCAAGTTTTGTTTATTCGGGCCTTTGCCTCTCACTCGGTATTGAACAGACACACTAGCTTCTGCCTCCATTATACCCCCAAATTCTCAATATTACTGTTTGTACTGGAACAGTAATTGGATATTTGAGAAAATTCTTTGGCTGCTGATATTTGAAGTATATTTTTGTTTCCTTATGGCAGCTAAAAATTAGCACTTGCCATCTGCCTCATTAGATGAAATTCACTAATCAACCTCTGAGGAACTGCTCCCAGGCTATATTCCACACTGTGCCCCCAATAAAACTTGACTCACAACTCTCACGTCGTGCTTTTTTTTTTTTTTTCAGTTGAAACTGAGTAGTCAGATAATTATATTTCCATAAGTTTGACCAGAGAAATAGATCCCTTGAAGATCTTTGTGTGAGTGATCTATTCCTGTTATGCTTATTTACAGCAGGCATGGTCAGAAGTGAAATTGAATGATCTATTTGAAGTTATATGTTTAACAAAAATGACTTTTGCTTGGTATAGTAAAAAGTACAGTCCAGTTGTGTGTTTTTCAGTTGCCACCAAGCAATGAATTCACTTCTGGCATTCCCTGGAAATAGGGTCAAATCCTGCAGGTTAAGGGCTAGTCCTATAAGACTGCCCTACTAATGACTGGCAGATGCAAGCTATTATATGTAGAATGGATAAACAAGGCCCTATTCAGTATCCAGTAATAAACCATAATGGAAAAGAATCTGTATATGTAACCAATTTACTTTGTTGTACAGCAGAAGCTAACACATTGTAAATCAACTGTACTTCAATTAAAAAAAAAAAGACTGCCCCACTTCTAACACCAAATCCTGGTGTGCTTCTGATTAACTGACTGCAAAGAAAAGGTTCCTGTGATTCCCCCTACTTCCTTGGGTTTGATTGATTTGCTAGGGCAACTCACAGAACTAGGCAACATTTACTTAAGTTTACCAGCTCATTATAAAAGGTAATCTAGGGGATTCAGATGAGCAGCCGAGAGGAAGAGGTGCACAGGACTGCGTCCAGAAGGGTCCCAAGTGCAGAAACTTCTGACCCCGTGGAGCTGGGGTGTATCACTCTATGGGCAAGTGGATGGATTTACTCGTGACCTGAAATGAATAGTCTTCCACATATTTCTTCAGTACAGACGGATTTATTCAGGATCAGAAGAGAGTTGCTGTTTGGGGCCTTGCAGCCGTGGTGAGCCAAGGGCACGTTCCCACCTGACACAGGAAGGAGAGCCCCTTGATGGTGAGGGGCAGGGAGTCTGTAGTCAACAGAGGCCATGGCTTTTCTTGGGCTGAGTCCTGGCCAGGCGAGAAGAGTCATCTTCTTCTTTCTCGGGCTCTGTGTCGTCGGAAGCCACGAGCGCTCCCACTCTGGTGACCCAGCTCTGTTCGGTGGAGTTTTCTGTGGACTGATTTTTCCCATTGCCAGCCTGGAAGCTTATGAGCCCGTGTTCAAGAGTTGCTACAGAACTTAGCCTGCAGTGCTTCCCACTTCCTGAAAGCCAGTGGGTGGGGCCAAGGTTCTGACCTTCTGATCAGTGCAGCCTTGGGGCCCCCCAAAGCCACCTTATTAGCGCAAGCAGGAGTGTTCTCACTCAGGGCTCCTTCCAAATGACAGCAGACACTTCCCTCAGTCAGGAAATTCCAAGGGTTTTGGGAGATTTGTGCCAGGAACCTGGGACAAAGACCAAATACATTTCTTCTTCTACCACTTCTATAGTAATCGCCTTTTAGACGGAGTCGAGCTAAAGGACTGTGCTGCTGGGTGTAATTTGGATGTCTGTGGTGTTGGCGTAAATGATGGGTTATCTACAATCCCAGGGATTCTGGTGATAAGATCTCTCCGCGCCTGGCACAGCAGTTCTGAACACCGAGAACATTAGGAGGCTGTGAATAGAAGCTGAGCAGCAATCCAGGAGCACAACCAGGAGAGAGAATCCTCTCAAAAGAAAAAAGAAAACGACCTTGGTAAATCTGATCCTGGTGAAATTTTCTTGAAAGGCGTTTCCCATTAACAATAACATGAAAAATTCACCCTTAAATTCCCCCATAGCTCCATTTTAGTAAATACCCAACACACTTGCATTGATTTTCCTGGGAGTTTTGCCTGTTAACTGCTGGTGGCTGAGCTCAATCTCTGGTTATTAGAGGCATAAAAAGGTCATGATTTCTATGAGTATTAGGTAGAAAATTTGGCTTTATAAGAAACATTTTGACTTAGTCATGTTGGCTAAATAAGTAGTCACAATCTGAAAGTAGAGTTCTTTTTTCGGTGGGAATTACGAGGATTTCCAGCAAGGAGAGAGCATCTCAAAGTGATCCCAAGAGAGACCGCTCCGAGGAGGTGGGGAAAGGAGTCAGGATATGTAGAAGTTTGTAGCAAGGTGGGGGTGGCGGGAGGCAGTCTGTTAATTAAGGAAAGCCAGATAGCTCAAGGAATTTAGCATTCTTATATGTATGTTGTTGTTCAGTTGCTAAGTTGTGTCTGACTCTTTGCAACCCCATGGGATGCAGCAAGCCAGGCTTCCCCGTCCTTCCCCATCTCCCAGAGCTTGTTAAACTCATGTCCGTTGAGTTGGTGATGTCATGCAACCGGCTCGTCGTCTGTCGCCCCCTACTCCTCCCACCTTCCATCTTTCCGAGCTTCGGGGTCTTTTCTGATGACTCGGCTCTTCACATCAGGTGGACAAAGTATTGGAGTTTCGGCTTCAGCAGCAGTCCTTCCAGTGAATATTCAGGGTTGATTTCCTTTAGGACTGACTGGTTTGATCTCCTTGCAGTCTAAGGGACCCTCCAGAGCCTTCTCCAGCACCACAGATCACATGGATCACAGTGGTGGGATCTGGTCTTGTGTGTATGGGAAGATGCCAGTGTCTGCACTCACTGAATTCATTCCTTTCATGTACATCTCCGCCATCTGGGGCCGAATCCTGCTTCGTGATTGTTCCTATCCGTAGTGTTTACCGTGCGTGTGTGTGTGTTACTCGCTCACTTGTGTCCAACTCTTTGCGACCCCACGAACTGTAGCCCACCAGGCTCCTCTATCCATGGAATTCTCCAGGCAAGAATACTGGAGTGGGATGCCATTCCCTTCTCCAGGGCATGTTTACTATAACAGGTGGGGAATGTGACGGGTGGCTGCCTCCTATGCTTTCTTGGCATCCCCCCAAGCCCCTTAGCACACTTTCCTGATGCATAGCTGGTATTGTTTTCCTGGGCTCAGAAATTTACATTTGAAAGGCTGATGTTTACACATACAGCAGAAAATATTTCATTTCACACTAAGACACATTTATTACATTTAAACATTAATTAAAAATAATATGATGCCAAAAAATTATTACCTGTTACCTTTTTTTCCCCCAAACTTAAAATTTTGTTGTGGTAAAATATAGCAGGTGAAGTGAAAGTCATTCAGTCATGTCTGACTCTCTGCGACCCCATGGACTATACAGTCCATGGAATACTCCAGGCCAGAGGGTGGCCTTTCCCTTGTCCAGGGGATCTTTCCAACCCAGGGATCGAACCTGGGTCTCCTGCATTGCAGGCGGATTCTTTACCAGTTGAGCCACAAGGGAAGCCCAGAATATAGCAAGATACGATTTTCACTTTGTTCCAGGAGATAGTGTATTCAGTGTCATTAAATACAGTCACCCCCACGTTCCAACTCCTAAAGGCTTAGATACGGAAACTCTGTGCTTCCCACTAAACTGTAACTCCCCAGTCCTCTTCCCTCCAGCCCCTAGCCACCATTCTGCTTCCCGTCTCTGTGAATTTCGCTCTTCCAGGTACCTCATGGAAGAGCAATCTTATGGCACCTGTCCTTCTGTGATTGACTCATTTCATTTAGCATTGTTGACGAGAATAATTGTATGACGTTGTGAGTTGAGAGTTGTGAGGAAGTTTTATTTGGGGCAAAATGAGGACGATAGCTTGGGAGATAGCATTTCGGATAGCTCTAAGAAACTGTTCCAAAGTGGTGGAGGGAAGGTCAGTATATGTGATTTTGTTGAAGGGGGTGTGCTGCATTGAAGCATGTGTTTTTTTGTGTGGAGGGTTTCTGATAATTTTGCGAAGGTGACTGCTAGTCATGAGGAGCAGACATCTCCATGAAGGATTTTAATGCTTTTCTCGATAGGAAGAGGTACAAGAATTGGGCTCATGAAATCAGCTCCTGAAAATATGTAGCTATCTGAAGACCTGTCCTGCCACTTTTTCTCAGAGCAGAGTGCTTCATTTCTGCTCTCCACCCTGAGCTCCTTTTCAGGGGGTTTTGAGGGTCAGCGTCTATAGCAGCTCCTGATTTAAGCCTTATGGAGGTACAAGGCAAGTGCCAACATGTACTTGACATCTTAATGTCCTCAGGCTTCATCCACGTTGAGCCAGGTGCCAGAACTCCCTTCTAGTCTGAGGCTGAATAATATTCCATTATCTGTGTAGACCAGATTTTGATTATCCCTTCATCTGTCAGTGGGTACTTTGGTTATTTCTACCGTTTCGCTGCTGTCAATGTGGGTGAGCAAATGTCTGTGTGCGGCCCTGCTTGCAGTTCTTGTGAGTGTATGCCCTGAAATGGAACTGTTAAGGGCATACGGTCACTCTGTCTTTAGTTTTTTGTAGAGAACAGCCATACTGTTTTCCATAGCAGCTGAGTCATTTTGCATTCACGTCGGCAGTGTACAAAGCTCGTTTCTCTGCATCTTCACCAGTACTTTTCGTTTTCTGTTTTGTTCTGGGGATAGGTCTGATTTAGCTATTTCCAGTTTTTTGCTTGCTTTGTTTTTGATAAGCGTGAGGTGAGTGTGTACACCACAGTGTAACCGGTGGTTTTGGCTTGTGTTTCCCTGATGGTGAGTGGTGCTGAGCATCTTTCCATGTGTTTAGATATGGCCTCCTTGGAGAAATTTCCAGGTAAAAACTACATGATGCTGTATAGGAGCCGTTCTGAGGACCAGAGTTTTCTCCACCGTTGCTGTGTGGAGCCGTCGCCTCTCCCAGCGCCTTTTTGGTTAGACAAGAGAACCTGGCCCTCTTTCTGGAGTAGTCTGCCGGCCCTCTGGTGCCTGCTCGCCTCCAAGGGCTGGGCGTGCTGCGGGCGTAGGAGCGCGGCTCCCTGCAGCCTCGCCCGGGAGCCAAGTGCTGGCAGTGGGGCAGCTGCGGCTTCGCCTGCTGTGTTCACTCGGGAGTGCTGTGGCGACTGGAATTTGTTCAGTCCTCCTTCCCAGGCCACTTCATGCTTAGGAGACTTGTCAATGGAAACACTGTGTAGTTCGGAGTCTGTGTGTATGGTTCCAGCTTGCGTGTCAGTTGTGGTTGGGGGAGGTTTCTCATGAAGAGCAGGACTGTGTGATGTTCAGTCCTTAGGGGTCAACCTCATCACAGAGATGAGCAGGGGTTGGCAAACTACTTCTGCAGAGAGTCAGATACTAATAAGTATTTTACATATTTGAAGACCAGGAGGTCCCTCTTGGGACAACTCAGTTCAGCTGTTGTAGCAGGGAAGTCTACATAGAAGATGTGTCACGGAGTAGTCATGGCTGTGTCCAGCATGTGTCCAGCCTCATTTAGGAGAACAGGCAGCTGGCCATATTTGGCCCACAGATGGGAGCTTTGCAGACCTCGGATAAAGAGTTTCATGTCACACCATCTCTAATCTGACCGCCTCCTTTGTTTTAACACAGGCAGATATCCAAGTGGAACAGAACCGGCAACACTTTTATGAGCTGTCTCTTGAATATGTGTGTAAGCTTCAGGAAATCCAAGAAAGGAAAAAGTTTGAGTTTGTGGAACCCGTAAGTAGAAACAGCAAGTTTCTCTGTGAATCGAATGTTGTGATAGAGAACAGGAATCTGTTTCTTTCAGGGTCTCATTTGTGGTTGCTACAGGCCGTGATGCATAAACACGGCACATGATGTCGTAAATTGTACACAGTGCGCCCAGGTAGCCGTGGAGTCAGAATCCCGCCACTGAGTCGCGGTTCTCGGCCTTATTTGTGCAGCAGTGGAATAGTATTAGCCCTTTTGCCGCATGGCCGCAAGGACACTGCACTCACCTGCAACTTCTTCCATCCTAGTTGTGACTCCACCCTTAACAAGAATTCCCATGAAGTTACTGGAATGTGAGTGAGCGTGGGGGTGTTTATGGGATAATCTTTATTGTACTTAAGTTTGTTTCTAAGGCAAGTGCATCCATCCACACCTTGGTACTTTCAACAGTGACTGGTAGCAAGTTATTTCTAATACAATTCACGATACTTATGCAATAACTCAGTTGGTAAAAAATATTCCTGCAATGCAGAAGACCCCAGTTCAATTCCTGGGGCAGGAAGAGCCCCTGGAGAAGGAAACGGCTACCTACTCAGTGTTCCTGGGCTTCCCACGTGGCTCAGCTGGTAAAGAATCCACTTGCAGTGTGGGAGACCTGGGTTCGATCCCTGGATTGGGAAGATCCCCTGGAGAAGGGAACAGCTACCCACTCCAGTATTCTGGCCTGGAGAATTCCATGGACTGTGTAGTCCATGGAGTTGCAAAGAATCAGACACTACTGAGTGACTTTCACTTTCACGCAACCTAAATTAAGAACCAGTATGCAGAACATTTGAAACTACTTTGTGAGTTACTCTGACATTCTTTACACTTATTTTAGAAACACGTGATTTTCATTGGTGCTTATGTAGGTATACTCTGAGAGCTTCACTTATTTTTATGTTAATATATCTATGAATATATATCTTCTGAATCAGAACAAAGAATATTTCATAGTGTGGGTTTTAGCAAAGAAAAAAAAAGAAGATATACACTGAGATCCATGATTCTCAAGAGTCACTTTAATTTTAATATAGGCTATATTGCATGTGATTAAAAAAAAAAGCTTTACTGAGGTATAATTCACATGCCATACAGTTTACCTATTGTATGTAAGATGTTGAGAAACAAACTGAAGAACCGAGTAATTGTTAATGAAAAATTAGCATTGGTGAAAGCTATGGTCCAGTGGAGTAATGGAATTACCCTAAGTTAAAGAGAGAAAACCTCCTTCAAGCTTTCTTCTTATGAGCAATCATAATAATGGCCTACTTTTTTTTGTGTGTGAACATTTACAGTGCTCTGTCATTGTTTAGATCATTCTAAGCACTTTTCTGTGATCGTGCATGGATTCCACACAGTACTCTATTAAGGAGATATTTTAATTATGCCACCTAGCAAGTGTAGACGTTCAAGTGGAGAAATGTCAGTAATTGGCCCCAGTGGGGAACTGACCTCTGCTGGCCACTGGACCTCAGAGTCCCAAATCCCTCAGCACTACCCGACGTGACATGCTGCAGACGGTGGAGCCCTGAACTCTCACTTCCGATCATTCTCATGGTAGATTTGCTCCCTCGTGGAGCAGGGGCGGCTGCCCTCTGGTCGAGAGGGTCGGGGGTTTGTAGGAAGCTCGGGGTTCGATTACTGCCCTGCCTCTGCCCTCTCTGCCTCAGTCACGGAGCATCTTTGTCAACCACAGAGAGGGTGCCCTACACTGGGTGCCCTTTGAAAGAGCTTTTGACTCTGATCTGTGTTTCACTTTCCTTATAGGTTCTATCGGCCTGTAGGGATGAGGTTTCATTTTAAATGAATATAGGGATTCTCTTGATTAAAAAGGACAAATGGGGGCTTTCCTGGTGGCCCAGTGCTCAAGAATCCACCTGCCAATGCAGGAGACATGAGTTCGATCCCTGGTCTGGGAAATGCTACATGCTGTGGAGTGATGAAGCCCGGGGGCCACAGCCGTGGGGCCTGTGCTCCAGAGCCCGGGGTCCGCAGCTCCTGAGCCCACGTGCTGCCAGTACTGAAGCCCGTGCACGCTAGAGCCTGTGCCCTGCGACGGGAGGAGCCTGCACCCCACATCCAGAGAGTGGTCCACACTCACTGCAACCAGAGAAGAGCCCACACAGCCACAAAGAACCAGAAATAAATAGATTTTTTCCTTTTTTAAAGAAAAAGGACAAGGGGTGATGTAGAATTCCATTTCTTCTCTACAGCATACTATAAAAGCTCTCTAATGGCTCTGCTATTGAGGGAAAAATCGCAGATCCTTCTTTCTTTTTTTCTAGGGAGCAATTAATGAATAAAATGCATTTGGATGTAGTTGAATTCTAGTGACTTGCTTTGAATTATTTTACATTAGTAGAATCATAATGAGATGCGGGAAACATGTGGCTGTTTTATTTTTTCCCCTGAGGGTTTTTTTTTCTTTGTGTGTGTGTGTGCTAATATTGCCTTTTCTCCTTGTTTTAGATGCTGTCATTTTTTCAGGGAATGTTTACTTTCTATCATCAGGGCCATGAACTTGCCAAAGACTTCAATCACTACAAAATGGAACTACAGATCAACATTCAGAATGTAAGGAAATGAAAGCTCTCTCTTAAAAAAAAGACGTTTGAGAGGTGTAGTTTTGATTTCTTTCTTTGGTGTATGAAAAGCCTTAAGAGCAGGCTGAGCAGTTGGTACTGGGAAACTGAGGCTACGCTGCCACCTTCTGGTCAGTTCTCAGTATAACAGCTGCTCTCCAGCTAATGGAGGCTCAGGACACTGCCACCTGGCGGCTGCTTTTTTTAAAGACGAATTCATTTTCTATAATTAATTTTCCTCTCATTTTCAAAAAGTCATGAACTATGTTGTTAAAATTTCACATATTTTGCCTAATCCCTCCCCAATTTTCTTGAGATATAATTGATACACAGCACTGTATAAGCGGGACAGCTTAACAACTTACTAATTGCAAGATTATTTCCGCTTTAGTTAACATCAGTCACCTCCTGTAGTTAAATTTTTTTTCTTGTGACGATACCATTGAATGCCTACTCTCTTAGCAGCTTTGAAACATGCCATATGGTGATGTGACTTAGTCATTCTGCATTTTGTAAGATGGTTCTAAGGATAACTTTTGTTGTGTAATTCTGAGTTTGATCTCTATGAAAGACAAAAACCGTCCTCCAGTTTTGATTTAAGGCATTTCAGCTATAATCCAAATTTCTTCTGTTTCCTGTATGACTTGTTTGACTTTTATTCCCACATAGGCTGACAGTTCCAGTGGAGTTTCTTTCCCGTGTTTTGTGCGTATTCACCAATATATTCGTGCTCATAGTTGCTGTTGGCCCTTTATTGTTTTCCTGGAAGAGGTATACTTTCTGTGAGGTCTTGAATAGAGATTTTTAAAGAACCTAATCTGTTAAATGGGTTTCCCACATGGCACCAGTGGTAAGGAGCCTGCCTGCCAGTGCAGGAGCCTTAAGAGACTTGGACTTGATCCCTGGGTCAGGAACATCCCCTGGAGGAGGGCCTGGCACCCCACTCCGGTATTCTTGCCTGGAGAATCCAATGGACAGAGGAGCCTGGTGGGCTTCAGTTCACAGGGCTGCAAAGAGTTGGGACATGATTGAAATGACTTAGCACAGCATAATCTTTTAAACAGTATAATATGTGATTTTGATCAGAAGGTAGATGTTTTCCATTTTAAAACTTTGTAGTTGATTTTGGAAGTTGGAAGTCTCTTCCTTAAAAAGCTATACAAGTTATGGTTAGTATAATTTCAAATGTTGTTGAGAGTATAGTGAGTGACTTTTGGGACAAACTCCTAGCTCATCCTGAAAGACATAACCAGGAGAAAGATGGGAATCTGTGTACTGCTTGCCACCTGACCTTCAGCTTCTTACAATCTTAGAAATTGAGAGTGAGGGGTTTTTGTGTAGATCTTGTTTCTAAGTTATTTTGGTATAGCTCCCCTACCCTTGGGAATACAGATAATGAAATCTCTCATGTTTTGTAATTCATGTGTCAGTTTGTATTTGAAGATTGTACATTCTGCTGAGTCATATGACTAAGAGTCGAGTCCTCCCTTCACCACCCCCCCCACCAGCCCCAATATCAGTGACATAACGTAACACAGTTTAAAAATATGTCAGTGTCTCTGTGTGGGTTAGTCCTAACTTCAAAGCTGCCTCTTGTCGGTAGAACATTTAGTCTAAGGATGCTGTGATGTATCAGAAGGCTTCTGCAGACAGCGGAACACAGTGTTGTGAAAAGCATGTTCCATAGTTAGTTTAGAAGATGAGGTGATTATCTTGCTTTTTTTGCTTTTTTTCTCCGCTACCTGACTGTGTAACTGTGTCTGCAGCTCACCTGTCAAGGGCAGGGCTGGTCTGGATGAGAGCCTTCAGGCAGAACTAACCCGTAATTTGGTAAATGAGGAGGCAGGCCCCCTTATTCAAGAGCGAAGAATTTCAAGGCGGCCTTGGCAGAGCATTAAATGCAGCGCCCAGCCCTCTCTGCCTTCTGCTCGGGCTCTTCCCTGGCCGCTCTGCCTCCGCCTCCCCTTCAGCGTGGGGGCCCCCGGGAGCCGCCGTGCTCTGCGCTTGGCTTCTAGCTCCTTCTCTTCCCCTCGGCAAGGCCAGCGCCCTGGAAACGCGTGCCATGCCCTCCTCCTCGCCTCCGGAGCCATTTGTCCCGTCCTCCGATGATGCCAGCTCACAGTGTACTGAAGACTGCGCGATGCAAAACCCCAGCTGGGCGAGGGCAGAGGAGGGTGGGGCAGCGCCAGAGAGTGGCACTGGCTATACACGCCGCCACGTGTACACGCGGCTGTACACGTGGCTGGTGGAAAGCGCTTACATCACACGAGAGCCCAGCCTGGTGCCCCACTGGAGGAGTGGGGTCGTGGCACAGGGCAGGGGGGCTTCAGGGGGAGGGGATTTATACGTGGTTATGAGTGATTCACTTTGGACGACAGAAACCAACGCAAGATTGTAAAGCAGTTATCTTCCAATTAAATAATCCCAGCCGTGTATGCCTCTTTCTGTTTGTTTAAGACTCTGGTTTTTGGCTGCTCTGTGACTTCGCTGCTGCACACACACTTTCTCTGCTTGCCGCTTGTGGCCTTCCCCTTGCAGTGATTTCATCTCGTTGTGGGTCCCAGGCTCTGGAACTCAGGCTCAGGAGTTTTGGCGCACAGGCTTAGCTGCCCCGTGACGGGTGGGCTCTTCGTGGACCAGGAATTGAACCCGTGTCCCCTGCACTGGTAGGCGGATTCTTATCCACCTGCACCACCAGGGAAGTCCCTGTTTGGTTTTAACTAACGTATGAGTTGTGCTCAGTCACTCAGTCGAGTCTGACTCTTCGTGACCCCGTGAACTGCAGCCCGCCAGGCTCCTCTGTCCGTGGGATTTTCCAGGCAAGGACACTGGAGTGGGTTGCCATTTCCCGTCTCTTGATGTGTAGCGGATTTAAAATGTAGTGTTAGTTTCCGGTGTACAGCGAAGTGATTCATACATAGATACAGGTGCGTTCTTGCTCAGATTGTTTTCCTTTATACACTATTACATGACAGTGAATATATTTCCTCACGCTGCACAGCAGATCCCTGTTCGCCCGTTTCATGTGTGCACGCTAAGTCGTTTCAGCCGTGTCATACGCAGCCCATGGACTGTAGCCCGCCTGGCTCCTCTGTCCCTGGAACGCCCCGGGCAAGAATGCTGGGGTGGGTTGCCATGCCCTTCTCAGCGGATCTTTCTGACCCAGGGACCGAACCCACGTCTCTTACGTCTCCTGCATTGGCAGAGGGATTCTTTACTGCTAGAGCCACCTGGGAAACCCTTTATGCATAGTGATGTGTATAAATCAGGATAAATTCCTAATTTATCCCTCCCCACTTCCTCTTGGTAAGCATTTCTTTTCTCTGTCTGTGAGTCACTTTTATAAATAAGTTCATTTGTATTATTTTTCAAGATTCCACGTTTAGGTGATAAGATGACAATTGTCTTTCTCTGGCTTCTTTGTGATACTTTTTTATACTGTGTGTGTTTATGTATTGAAGGAAATATACCCAGGTGTTAACACCAAATCTTAGAGTTAACTGTCTCTATTCTATAATGTTAGAGACAATTTTGGTCAACTTTTAGCTATTTCCCTGTAGTAAAAAAAGGAAAAACAGGAAAAAAAAGGAAAAGTTACTTAAAAGTAGAGCAACCTGTTTTCCCCCTCCTGGTTTCACCTTTTCTGTTGTAAAATGGTTAGGGCTGTTTTTGAGAGACTCAGTCTTTTTCTGGGTCCCATAATCTAGAGTAATTGATGGGCAGCACAAAAGAGCAAGATAGGTTTTAAAAATTACATTTTTTTTCCCAGAAGAATGTAAATTGCATCAAAATTAAAGGATATTTTTAAAAAACTAATTAAAAACATTTTCTGATCTCTATCCCTAGAGAGACTAGAATAGAATTCTTCTGGAAGAAGTAGAACTGGAGACATTTTAGGGTTCTGGAGGCCCTAGAAGATACTAAGAACGGTTAATAAGAATTTATGGATACACACACACACACACACGTGTTTGTTACAGTTCTGTGAGAAGGGCAGAACACCAAAATAAGCTCTGACGAAAAGAGAGAGATTGGAAGTGGCCGTGGAACACGGGTGCGGCGCTTTCTGAGCGGTGAGCCTGTCTGCGGCCACTGTGTAATCCTGTTTGTGCCTCTTCTCGCCTCCAGACAGCACTGTTTCTGCTCCCCTCTCTGTTTATAGTGCCACGGTTAGCTTTTATAATTCCCCACCCTCGCAAAAATTGAAAATGTACTTTCTCTTTCACTCAATTGTAAAATAATGCAATTTTAGTTTTATACTGAAGATTCTCTTCTTTCCTTTGTTAGAGACTAATTGTCACTATTGAGAGGCTTAATTGCAATTAAAATAATAATAATACTTATTTTGTTACCACATGCCACATGTTACCTATGTGCAATTTGTTTACAATACAAATGTGTCATAACATTAAATCTTCAGAAATGTCCTGTGATGTAGATTTTCAAATTCCTACTTCGGCAGGTGAGGAAAAGGTAGAGAAATAACTTCCTCAAGTCATACTGCTTTAAGGCCGGGTGGCATTGGAACTTGGGCAGGCTTATTCCAGGGCCCACGGTCACTGATTTCAGATTTAACGTAGAAATAGGTTCACTCGTGGAACATCTGGGGTCAGTAGATACAGGAGATGGGTAATATCCTGCTGTGGCCATTTGCTTTTCTTGGGCCTTAATAGTTCCTGGGTGATATGGACGTCCCTTTAGTGGTAAGACCTCAGACTTGGGTATGGGTGGGAAGCCTCAGCTCGTGCCTGCCTCTCAGCAGTTCTAACCTGCATTCCCCTCGTCCCCGTGGAAGCTGTCCTTCAGGTGTTTAGACTTGATCACCTGTTGGCCTGGCATCCATCGCATGCCCCTCCTTACCTGGCCCTCTCCCCCTTCATAAGGCTCTTGAGGGGGTGAGTTGGGGCTGTGGGGAGGGGTGTGTGTGGAGAGCCCTGCCCCTTCTTTTCTGTTTTATTGTTTGGGGAGGTTACTAAAGCAGGCTGTGGGGGACCTACCCCTGATGCTTTACAGCTCCTTCGTAGTTTTAATTTAACTTTTTAAGTTTGAGGGTTTAAGTACGAAATCCTCCTCGTACTTTTAATTATCCTCTGTCTTCTTTTGCTCCCTGGATGAGGTCATAGGGCCAGGATGAGAAAGCTTGAAAGAAAAATGGCAATCTGAACTTGAAACCGGTCTTTGCTCTCTGCCTGTGTGTGCTGTGTGTGTGGTCAGTCACATCTGATTCTTTTGCGACCCCAAGGACTGTACCCCCCAGGATCATCTGTCCATAGGATTTCCCAGGCGAGAATACTGGAGTGGGTTGCCATTTCCTCCTCCGGGGGATCTTCCCGACCCAGGGGTTGAACCTGAGTTTCCTGTGTCTCCTGCATTGGCTGCTGCTGCTGCTGCTAAGTTGCTTCAGCTGTCTCCGACTCTGTGCGACCCCATAGGTGGCAGCCCACCAGGCTCCGCCGTCCCTGGGATTCTCCAGGCAAGAACACTGGGGTGGGTTGCCATTTCCTTCTCCAATACATGAAAGTGGAAAGTGAAAGTAAAGTCGCTCAGTCGTGACCCCATGGGGCAGGCAGATTTTTTACCTCTACTGCCATCTGGGAAGCCTTGCTGTCTGCCTGTTAAGCTTTACTTCTGGGTCAGACTTGCTGTGAGCAGTGCCTTCTCTCCCCTCCCCTTGAGTTTTGTAACTATGCCGATGTATTTGAATTCCTGCTCAGTCCCCACTTTGAATCCTCCTCCCCCCAACAGGTAACGTAATGATATATTTATTATGAGACATAAGACTCACCAGTTTGGAAATGTGTGTTTTTTGGTTTTTTTTTTTAACCAAAGCCTGCAAGGAAAGGAAATACAGCAATGGAGTTTTATAGGCATTAGAGATGCTAGATTCTCTCTAGGTTATTGTGAGGATTAAAGCACTGTAAACTGATTTCACAGCCAGGTGTGCTGTAGTTCATGGGGCTGCAGAGTCGGAAACAACTTAGAACTGAACGACCAAAATCTCAGTGTAAACCCTCTCATGTGACCTAGTAACATTTATAGTCTAACATTATTATTTGATGATCTCTTCCTGTACACCTGGAATTTAGAACCCGAAATTGTTAGATTCCAGTCACTGTTCTGTTGTTGTTGCTAAGTTGTGTCCAGCTCTTTTGCAACCCCATGGACTATAGCCCACCAGGCTCCTCTGTCCATGGGATTTCCTAGGCTAGAGCACTGGAGTGGGTTGCCACTTCCTTATCCAGGGGATCTTCCTGACCCAGGAATCGAACCCACATCTCTTGCATTGCCAGGTGGGTTCTTTCCCATTGAACCTCCAGGGAAGCCCAGGCCATTCTATTATTTGGGCTCTGATTTTTTTAAATGTAAATTTTTCCCTCATACATAATTTACCTAAAGTGATACATTAAAAATATAGCTAACCTTTTCCCTTTCGGGTGCAGAGTCACCAGCCTCGGAGGCAGGAGCAGTGAGAGGGGAGGTACAAGAGGCAGAATGCAGAGGAGGGGCTGGAAGCTTGACAAGGTTGGCAACATCAGGGGGATGTGTTTGTTGAGCAAATAAGTAAATGTATTGGGAATCAGGAGAGCCAGGTTTCTTACTGTCTGAAAAGAACGTGCAGAGTTGGAAAGGGGGCTTCCCAGTGGTAAAGAATCTGCGTACCAGTGCAGGAGATGCCACAGCCCTGAATTCGGTTCCTGGGTCAGGAAGATCCCCTGGAATAGGAATTGGCAACCCACCCCAATATTCTTGCCTGGAGCATCCCCATGGACAGAGGAGCCTGGAGGCCTACAGTCCACGGGGTCGCAAAGAGCTGGACACGACTGAGCACGTGAGCACAGCACACAGGAAAATGAAACAGGAGTCGCCAGAAGGGCTCCCTGCCGGTCAGATCCAGGACAGTTTGAGCATTACCTTAAAAGAGGAGAGTTTAGGATGCAACTCATTAGGTTAATGGCAGTGTGTGTGTCTGTGCACACACGTGTGTGCTAGCATTTGCATGTGCAGAGCGACTTCCAATTTTACTTTTCACTTTCCTGTATTGGAGAAGGAAATGGCAACCCACTCCAGTGTTCTTGCCTGGAGAATCCCAGGGACGGGGGAGCCTTAGTGGGCTGCCATCTCTGGGGTTGCACAGTCAGACAAGACTGAAGCGACTTAGCAGCAGCAGCAGCATGCACATATGTGTGTACATGTATATGTGTATATATTAGGCACACAGAGGTGGAAAGAAGTGAGAGATGGGGAGAATCTCTGTAAAGTGACAAAGGAGGTGACTAAAATTAGGGTATAATTAGCTTTAAGATGCAGACCGGAAACCCCAGAGCATAAGAAATGGGAAGGCAAGAGATGGCCACCAGCAAGTGAGTCCACCCTCTCTGCAGCCCCATACATTTTTAGAGTACATAAATGAATCAAAAACAGCCTCTCAGCTTGTGTTTAAGCCTCTGTGGTTCAGTTTCTCGTTTACAATCTTCATTTATCAGACTTTCCATCCCCCTCTAAAAATGGACCATTCTATCATTTTTCTGCATTTAGAACCCTTGGTAACCCCTTTCATTGTAGGGAGGAGAGAGGAGGAATTTCAATAATAATTTTTCATCTTGGCTCCTCCACAGTTTCACATCAGCAGTTTTTCGGTATTAATACAATTATTTTTGAGTGTAGATGAAAGAAATGTCCGGAAACTTGGTGGTGCTGACTCGTCAGGTTTGCCTGGGTAATTTTGTCACTTCACCTTGCGGGTCCGTTTGCAGTCTAGCCGTTTGACAGAGATATTGACATCCCGTCTCCAGGGCTTCAGAAATGTGATTTGCCTCTTTAGATAGCAAAGACATTATTCGTAGGTGAGACTTCCCTCCCCCTTCTCTATTCTGTGAAGAAATGTCATTTCCAAGTGCAGTTACCACAGCCTGGGAAAAACGACACTGAGTCTTTGTAGTTTGCAAAGTACAAGTAAGTTTTCCAGATTCTGAATACTTAGATATCTTGCTGGTGATGAGTCAGATGATTGTTGCAAAGGAAAGACTTCCTTTTATGGCCTATATCTATGTTTTTTAAACCTCAAGATTTAATAATATTGTGAGACATGCAGGCACGATTCTTATGTTGAATAATGGAATTATTCTAGGTGTCAGAAGTCTTCAAAGTAAATAACCTCTAGTAACCTTTGTTTCTATATGTCTATTAACTACTTAACCACTAATTTTTTTTCTTTGCACAATAATCTCAACAAAGAAAATGGAAAGGATGGGCACGTTTTGAGAAATTGGTAGAAAAATGCTACAAATTTAATTATAGCTATCTAGAGACTTTGAAAATGTACTTAAAATGACTTAAAAATGAACTTAAGACTTATATGTGTTTCTTAAATCCATTTCAGACACGGAATCGTTTCGAAGGAACAAGGTCAGAAGTGGAAGAGCTTATGAACAAGATCAGACAGAATCCCAAGGATCACAAACGAGCAAGTCAGTTCACAACGGAAGGCTACCTGTATGTACAGGAGAAAAGTAAGAGACTCTTCCGCGGTGGCGACTAACTCGCTGAAAATTATTAAAAACTTTCACTGTAATCACTCTCTGATATTTGGGGAGCCACTTTTCCTACCCCTTTCTTTGCTGTCTGAAGATGTAGGTTGCAGTTTTGGGGGGAAAACACGTGCCTTCCCTAGGGAAAGGGTGGTGAGATTAGGAACTCTGTGAGCACCCTGCTTTCCAGCCACAACCCACCGATTCTCCATCACACACTGTTAAAATTTGCTTGCGAGGGAGGAATGACTTGATAACATCTGGAAGCGAGGTGGATATTAGCTTTTTCCTCTTTGCTTCTCATCCTCATCTAAACCCAGCCACCCGCATACTCGCTGCACCTGCACTTCCTTCCCAGAGCCCTGGTCTTCCATGTTGAGGTCAAGAAGGGCATATGTCTTTCCTGCTTTCACATCATTTTTTGTATGCTTTGTCTGAGATCGTTTTCTGTCCTTGTTAAAATTATCAGGGCAATTGCATATGACTATGAAAAACAATTCCTAGATGACATGCTAACTTACCTCCCTGAATTTTCAGCATTGTTTTTCTCTTAGTGAATATGCAGTATGTCAGTCAGTCAGTCAGTTCAGTTGCTCAGTCATGTCCAACTCTTTGCAGCCCCATGAATCGCAGCACGCCAGGCCTCCCTGTCCATCACCAACTCCCAGAGTTCACTCAGACTCCCGTCCATCGAGTTAGTGATGCCATCCAACCATCACCTGCCCCCAATCCTTCCCAGCATCAGAGTCTTTTCAAATGACCCAGCTCTCCACATCAGGTGGCCAAAGGATTGGAGTTTCAGCCTCAGCATCAGTCCTTCCAATAACACCCAGGACTTATCTCCTTTAGGATGGACTGGTTGGATCTCCTTGCAGTCCAGGGGACTCTAAAGAGTCTTCTCCAACACCACAGTTCAAAAGCATCAATTCTTCGGCTCTCAGTTTTCTTTATAGTCCAACTCTCAAATCCATACATGACCACTGGAAAAACAGTAGCCTTGACTAGATGGACCTTTGTTGGCAAAGTAATGTCTCTGCTTTTTAATATGCTATCTAGGTTGGTCATAACTTTCCTTCCAAGGAGTAAGTGTCTTTTAATTTCATGGCTGCAGTCACCATCTGAAGTGACTTTGGAGCCCAAAAAAATAAAGTTTGACACTGTTTCCACTGTTTCCCCATCTATTTCCCATGAAGTGATGGAACCAGATGCCATGATCTTGGTTTTCTGAATGTTGAGCTTTCAGCCAACTTTTTCACTCTCCTCTTTCACTTTCATCAAGAGGCTTTTCAGTTCCTCTTCACTTTCTGCCATAAGGGTGGTGTCATCTGCATATCTGAGG
>SJYF01000302.1:6364685-6375389 GCA_006410515.1 Procapra przewalskii
TGTTGAAGCTGAAACTCCAATCCTTTGGCCACCTGATGTGGAGAGCTTTCTCATTTGAAAAGACCCTGATGCTGGGAAAGATTGAAGGCAGGAGGAGAAGAGGAAGACAGAGGATGAGACGGTTAGATGGCATCACCAACTCAATGGACATGAGTTTGGGTAAACTTCTGGGAGTTGGTGATGAACAGGGAGGCCTGGTGTGCTGTGGTTCATGGGGTCACAAAGAGTAGGACACGACTGAGCGACTGAACTGATTTAGTGGTTTTCAAACTTCTCTATAGGGATGTCTTCTTTTCAAGTAAAAACTTTACACTTAGGCATATATAAATCAGAAAAAAAGAGAGTTCCCTTATTAAAGTGAGGTAGGGGGCCTGGAGGGCTTCCTAGGTGGCATTAGTGGTAAAGAAACCCACCTGCCAGTGCAGGAGACATAAGAGATGTGGGTTCAATCCCTGGATTAGGGAGGTCCCCTGGAGGAGGGCATGGCAACTCATGCCAGTATTCTTGTCTAGAGAATCCCATGGACAGAGAGGAGCCTGGCAGGCTGCAGTCCATGGGATCACAGAGAGTTGGACACTACTGAAGTGACTTAGCATGCATGCATGCTGGGGACCTGGATCCTTACCCTCTCAGCTGCCTTCTTCTTGAAGAAATCACTGATTTACTTCCATTGATGCCCAGAGCTGCTTTCTGGGAACTGGGTGGAGGCGGACCAATAATCTAGTTTACGTGATTCAAGAAAGGTGTAGAGGATCTAACGTCTATAGTGATAACTGAAGGTGTGTTCAGAGTCAGCTGGGATTGATTGAGACACATTCCAGGCAGAGTGATTAACATGTGTAAAGTTCTGGAGACAGGAGAGAGTGGTCCATGTGAGGTCCCCCTGGGGATGGACACCCAGCATCACTGGAATAGAGAGCCAGGGAGGATGGAGATAAGGCTGGACAGTGGGGGTCAGGGCCTGACCTTGAGGTTTTGAGCTTAATGTATTAAATGGTTTTAAGCAGGACATTGAGTGATAGGTTCATATTTTTCAAAACCCACTGTGGCAGAGTAGAGAAACTTTAGAAATGGCAGGAAAGGTTGGAAGGGTTATGGATTGGTGTGGTGGTGGCAGAAATTGAGGCCAGAGTGTCTGAGGAAGACTTAGAAATTTACAGAAACATTGGATGTTAGATTCCAGGTGAAGGAGGAGAAGGTTTCTGGCTTGAGCAACTAGCTGGTGCCATTTACTACGATGGGAGAAGCAGAAGGCACAAGCATGGAGGAAGATGGTGCCTTCAGTTGTGGGCCTGTGGGGTTAGCTTGCTGTGAGCCATTCAGTGGTACACGTAGCAGGCAATTAATTGGGTGCAGCCCTCGGCAGCTTGCTGTGGGCTGTTCAGTGGTACACGTAGCAGGTAATTAATTGGGTGTAGCCCTCGGCAGATTCAGCAGCACTGGACTGGAGCTGACCTTGGACCTCCTGCAACTCTCCATCCCTTAACTGTCACCGCAGGGAACCAGGCTGGTTCTCCCCCAGTTCGGGCAGCCTGTCCGTTTTCAGCCGTTGCATCTTACGGTGCTGTTTCCCACTGTGACGTTTGTTTCTCCATCCATTCACGTGCTTTCACCCTCAAAGTATCTCTCTCTACAGTCTGTTCTCTTCTTTCTTTTTTCCGTGTTTGGAACCGCATGCAGACTTCTTAAGTTCCTTATGTCGGTGTGCCTTCCTTTTACGCTTTCCTTGGTGATTTCAGTGTCACCTCAGGTAATTCGTAGGACTTTGCTGCTTTCTCCTTGGATGCCTCTCCTTCAGTCCTCTGTTCCTCCCCTTCCCTCAGCCATTTCCCGTCATGCTCACTCCTTAGATCTCATCACCAGGATGGGTACCCCGTCCGCCATCTCAATTGTGAGGCTTCCACCTTCCAGCACCGCCTTCTATTCTTCTCTGCTTGCCCTTCCCTAGTAAGTAGCCTTCGCTTACAGTCAACTGATTCTTTCGTGTGTGAATGGAATGTCAGTGTGTGAATTTGTCATTTGTTAAAGTCAATCTTTTCAGTACACTCAACTCCATTGCCCTTCTCTGCCTTGATGAGACTTGTTTGCGCAGCTCCGAATTAAGGAGGCTTCACCTCTGCTTCTCTCTTCCTGGAAAGGTGTATTCAGTCATGACCACTGGCCTCAGATAGGCCGTTAATCCTGACCACAAAGCATCTTCCATTTCTTAGTTCCTTCATTCTCCTGGTTGATGAATATTTTATATTTTCCCCTCTCTCTAAGCTTCTGGGACTGCCTCCCTTTCCTGATGATTTTGTGTCCTGTTCTGCTGTGAACTCTGTGAACTTAGAACTCATTTGAAGAGCTCTTCCACTGAAATGGATGCCCGGCCCCTTCATCAGCGCCAGTGCCCTGCCTTCCCTCTGCTGCCCTGCAGACCGCAGTGGCCAGCCTCTGTCCAGCTGTTTCCATCCCCTCTTCGCCTTCCCTCCTTACTTCTCCAGGGTGTTGCACAAATATTTCTTCTTTTGCTTTCTCATTGACACCTGTTTTGCCCTTTCTACTGGACGATTCCCCTCAGTCTACAGAACACTCAATTTCATCCATCTTAACAAAAAAAAATACCACTGCCATCACCAGTGAAAGAACCCTGTCTTCCCTTTAGTCTGCTGCCCATGTCTCATTTCTCATACACAGCAGAAATTCCTGAAGCTCCTATATTCAGGCCTCCCGCATATTCAGGGCCCCCATCTCCTTCCTTCTGTTCTCATCGGGGCCCAGGGCTCCCGTCTCCTTCCTCCTGTCCTTGTTGGGCCCTTGCCTCCACTTTCCGCTGCGTGTTCTGTGAAGATCGTTGTGGTCTCGGAGCGCCGCCTCGACCATATAGTCAGGGCCCCCGGTCCCCTTCTTCCTGTCCTCATCGGGGCCCAGGGATCCCATGTCCTTCCTCCTGTCCTCGTCGGGGCCCAGGGCTCCATCTCTGCGGTGTGATCTGTGAAGGTCATCGTGGTCTCGGAGCGCTGCCTCCAGCGTCGGTTCTGTCTCCCTGTTCTTCCCTGGCGGCAGCGTCTGATGTGGCCGTTCACCTTCCCCTCTGTGATACCCTTGCTCTACTTGGCTCAATAACCCCACACCTGCTTGCTTTTTTTCCCACCCCACTGGCTTTTCCATTTTTAGCTTCCTTTGCCAGATTTCTGCTGTTTCCTGGACTGCTTGTTAGAGTTCTCTGGAGCTCAGTACCTTTTTTTTTTCCTTTAAAATTTTCTTTTTTATTGAAGCATAAATTTATTATAATTGTTACTTAATTTGATTTACAGTGTTGTGTTAATTTCTGCTGTATAATAAAGTGACTTAGCTATACATGTGTATGTATATGTATATAGTTCCTCTGTCCATGGAATTCTCCAGGCAAGAATACTGGAGTGGGTTATCATTTCCTTCTCCAGGGGATTTTCCCGACCTAGGGGTTGAACCAGGATCCTCCTGCATTACAGGCAAATTCTTTGCTATCTGAGCCACTAGGGAAGCCCCATATATATGTATGTATGTATTTGTATCTGTCTATCTATCTATATATAAAGATCTTCATGACCCAGATAACCACAATGGTATGATCACTCACTTAGCGTCAGACATTCTGGAGTGCAAGGTCAAGTGGGCCTTAGGAAGAAGCATCAGTATGAATAAAGCTAGTGGAGGTGATGGAATTCCAGTTGAGCTATTTCAGATCCTAAAGGATGATGCTGTTGAAGTGTTGTACACAATATGTCAGCAAATTTGGAAAACTTATCAGTGGCCACAGGACTGGAAAACGTCAGCTTTCATTCCAGTCCCAAAGAAGAGCAATGCTAAAGAATGTTCAGACTATTGCACAATTGGACTCATTTCACATGCTAACAAAGTATTGTTCAAAATCCTCCAGTCCTCTAAGCTAGCCTTCAACAGTATGTGAACCGAGAACTTCCAGATGTTCAAGCTGGATTTAGAAAAGGCAGAGGAACCAGAGATTAAATTGCCAACATCCATTGTGTTATGGAAAAAGCAAGAGAGTTCCAGAAAAACATTTACTTCTGCTTCATGACTATGCTAAAGTCTTTGACTGTGTGGATCACAAGAAACTGTAGAAAATTCTTAAAGAGATGGGAATACCAGACCACCTGACCTGCCTCCTGAGAACTTGTATGCAGGTCAAGAAGCAACAGTTAGAACCAGACATGGAACGACAGACTGGTTCAAAATTGGGAAAGGAGTACTCAAGGTTCCTTTTTGCAACCCTGCTTATTTAACTTCCATGCAGAATATATCATGCAAAATGCCAGGCTGGATGAAGCACAAACTAGAATCAAGACTGTGGGGAGAAATATAAGTAACCTCATATATACAGATGACACCACCCTTAAGGCATAAAGAGAAGCAGAATTAAAAGAGGCTCTTGATGGGGTGAAAGAGGAGAGTGAAAAAGCTGGCTTAAAACTCAACATTCAAAAAAGGAATATCATGGCATCCGGTCCCATCACTTCATGGGAAATAGATGGGGAAACAATGGAAACCAAAATCACTGTGGACAGTGACTGCAGCCATGAAATTAAAGATGCTTGCTCCTTGGGAGGAAAGCTGTAACAAACCTAGATAGTGCATTAAAAAGCAGAGACATTACTTTACTCTACCAACAAAGTCCATATAGGTGAAGCTATGATTTCTCCACTAGTCATGTGTGTATATGATATTTGGACTATAAAGAAGGCTGAGCACTGAAGAACTGATGCTTTTGAACTGTGGTGCTGGTGAAGACTGTCAAGAGTCTCTCTACTGCAAGGAGATCAAACCAGCCCATACTAAAGGAAATCAATCCTGAATATTCATTGGAAGGACTGATGCTGAAGTTCCAATACTTTGGCCACCTGATGCAAAGAGTGACTCACTGGAAAAGACCCTGATGCTGAGAGGGACTGTGGGCAGGAAAAGGGGATGACAGAGGATGAGATAGTTGGATGGCATCCCTGACTGGATGGACATGAGTTTGAGTGAGCTCCAGGAGGTGGTGAAGGACAGGGAGGCCTGGCATGCTGCAGTCCCTGGGCTTCCAAAGATTCGGACGCAACTGAGCGACTGAACAGCAGCATATATATTTATATAAGCCCCATATACACATATCTGTATATATTCTTTTTTATATCCTCTTTCATTCTGGTTTATCACAGGATATTGAATATAATTCCCTGTTCTATATAATAGGACTTTGTTGTTTTGTCTGTCCTGTATGTATATCAATACTAGTTTACATCTGCTGATCCCAAGCTCCCCATCCTCCCCTCCCCTTTGGCAACCACAGGTTTGTCTCTATTCCAGCAAGTCTATTTCTGTCCCATAAATATGTTCACTTGTGTCATATTTTAGATTCCATGGAGCTCAATCTTTAGATCTCCTGTCTCTAACCATCTTGTCCAGCCTCAGGAATTTACATGCTATCTATATGTCTGTAAAAACTTCCCAACTTATTGTTTATACCTGGATCTCCTTTGTGGGCTCCAGGTTTTTATAGCCATTTTTATAGTTGCTTCTGGGGTGTGTGCTAGGCATTTCAGACAGTGCCAGAGTGGGAGTGATTGACTGGTTTTTGTAAAGTTTCCAAGAATTCATGGGGGAGACAAGGTATATACTCTTTATGGGCCCAGCATTTTATATAGATATGATAATTCAACCTTATCATATAAATACTAATAATATATAAATCTTTTTTTTTCCCAAGTAGTGTATTCTCACTGTAGCCTTTTTCTATAAAGCTTTTGGTTTAACTTAGAAGACTTTGCCGTGTGTGTCTCCTTGAGTCTCTGAGGTCACGTGACTCTTCCATTGTATACAGAGCTGTGTTTGTTTTCTTTGGTTTGTTCCCTCATTCTTGAGCCTCAGTCTGTTCAGCGTGGATATTACCAGTGGGTAGTGTCTTTGTGGGGCCCTCACTTGCCTTTTACCCACTACTAGTGTGTGGCTGTTGGTCTTCTAGAACAAAATCAGGAAGCAGGGAGAGAGAGTCACTACCCTAATTCTGGGGATTTTAAGGCATACTTTAGCAAAAAGTTTGAATGGGACTGGCTCTTAATTTTGTCTCTTTCCCTGATTCGCGGCCAAGCAGACTGTTGGGAATTAGAAGTAATTTGTTCCTTGTCTATTAGATTAGGAATTCCTTGAGGATCAGAGTCTCATCTCATGAACTGCAGTACCCAAGACAGTGTTTTATATGTGGTGGGCATTCACCAAATTTGTGCTGGATTAAATGAAATTGAATTGTTGCTTAGCAGTGACAGGACCGGAATTAGATGCAGTCAGGCAACAGTCAGTGAACCGTCCTTTTCTTCTGTTCACGCTGCAGCATTGTGAGTGCCCGTGTTTGCATTCTGCTCAAAGAAAATACACTTAACCTGTTTTGGAGTGTGTGGGTATTACAGATAGGTTTCTAATGGGGTGTGTACCTATTGTGGACCTTCATATACAGCATTTCACCACTGATTGCATGTTTCATGTGAAGTTATCTTGTTTGTCTTTCCTGGTTTCAGCCTTTGCTAATTTTTTATTCTTTATGTTGGCAAGGCAGTCAGGTTAACATGGTGACAATTGGAAATACTTCATAAACTGCAAAATGGAGCCTGGTCTTGCATTTGACCTGTGTACATGTAAATCAGGAGTGTGCACTTCACTGTCACATGAGTTCAGATCAGATTTGATTGCATATAGCAGAAAAACTCAAAATGTAATAACACATTAACCAGGGTAGAAGATGAGTTTCTTCTCTTTGTTAGTAAGCCTGAAAGTGATCAGGTCAGAGTTGATACACTTCTTGGTGTCAGACATGCCCCCTCTTGTGCATTTACCTTGCTAGTCACCTGAGGGCAAAGATGCCAACTCACATGTACGATGTAGCCTCGTCTCTTGTAGCAGGAATGCTTTCCAGAGGAAGCACACGCTGGTTTTGCTCATATACCATTGGCCTTGATGGAGTTGTGTGGTTATATCTAGCTGCAAGGGAAGCTGGGAAGTATTGAGACAAGGAAATGTCTGGAAACAAAAGAGCAGTCCTGGACATCGTGGTGGTTCCGTGGTCAAGAATCTGCCTTGCAGTGAAGGGAGTGAGTTTGATCCCTGGTCAGAGAGCTAAGATCCCACATGCTGTGTGGTGTGGCAGAGAAAAAAATCAACACTGCATTTGCTGAAAATAAGAAAAATAAATTATTTAAAAAGAAAAGAGCAATCCATGTGTTGTTCTAATGTTAATACTTGGGAAATCTCTTGCTAAGAATGAAGGGGAGAATAGCTGGTGGGTTGGTTTCCAATTTGCTATTACTGCTTTGGTTATCGGTGGTTAGGAGGGTGTGTGGTTCATTTTCTTTTCCTCTGTTCACTGAAAGCTTCCTTTAACTACTTTAGATAAGAGGTAGTTAAGAACACATATGTTAAGAACAACATTAGCAAAGTGAAAAGACAACCTATAGAATGGGAGAAAATTCTTGCAAATGACATATCTGTAAAGGGAGTGGTCCCCATCAGGCACTGGTTTTGTGGAAGACAATTCTTCTATGAGCTGGGGATTGTGGGCATGGTTTCAGGATGATTCATACACATTGCATTTATTGTGCACTTTATTTCTAATCTAATGCTGCTGCTGATCTGGCAAGAGTATGGGTCCCAGAAGTTGAAATCTCCTGTGATAAGAGACTTGTATCCAGAATATATAAAGAACTCCTAACTCTATAATAAAAAGCAAATAACCCAATTAAAATGGGTAAAAGTTCTAAATGAGACATTTCTTCAAAGAAAATATACAGGTGGTTGATAAGCATGAGCATTCCTGGTAGCTCAGCTGGTAGAGAGTCCACCTGCAATGCAGGAGACCCAGTTCAGTTCTTGGGTTGGGAAGATCTGCTGGAGAAGGGATAGGCTACCCACTCCAGTACTGTTGGGCTTCCCTGTGGCTCAGCTGGTAAAGAATTCACCTGCAATGTGGGAGACCTGCATTCAATCCCTGGGTGGGGAGGATCACCTGGAGAAGAGAAAGGCTACTCACTCCAGTATTCTCACCTGGAGAATTCCATGGACTGTATAGTCCATGGGGTCACAGTTGGACATGGCCGAGCAACTTTCATTAATAAGCACATCAAAAGATGCTTAACATCATTAGCCTGTAGGGAAATGGAAACCTAAACCACAGTACGATATCTCCCACTAGGGTAACTATAACTGCTGCTGCTGCTACTAAGTCGCTTCAGTCGTGTCTGACCCTGTGCGGCCCCATAGACAGCAGCCCACCAGGCTCCCACGTCCCCGGGATTCTCCAGGCAAAAACACTGGAGTGGGTTGTCATTTCCTTCTCCAGTGTATGGAAGTGAAAAGTGAAAGTGAAGTCACTCAGTCGTGTCTGACTCTTAGCCACCCCATGGACTGCAGCCTACCAGGCTCCTCTGTCCAGGGGATTTTCCAGGCAAGAGTACTGGAGTGGGGTGCTATTGCCTTCTCCCAGCTATAATTGAAAAGTCAAATAATAAGTATTAGTGAGGATGTGGAGAAATAGAAACTCATACATACTGATGGTGGAAATTTGAAATGATATAGCTGTTTTGTCACTTCTGCTGTATAATCATAAGGGATTTGATTTAGGTTATACCTGAATGGCCTAGTGGTTTTCCCTACTTTCTTCATTTTACATCTGAATTTTGTAATGAGGAGTTCATAATCTGAGCCACAGTCAACTCCTGTTTGTTTGTTTGTTTGTTTTTTTGCTGACGGTATAGAGCTTCTCCATCTTTGGCTGCAAAGAATATGATCAGTCTGAGTTTGGTATTGACTATCTGGTGATGTCCATGTGTAGAGTTGTCTCTTGTGTTGTTGCAAGAGGGTGTTTGCTGTGACCAGTGCATTCTTTGGGCAAAACTCTGTTAGCCTTTGTCCTGCTTCATTTTGTACGCCAAGGCCAAGCTTGCCTGTTACTCCAGATATCTCTTGACCTCCTACTTTTGCATTCCAGTCCCCTATGATGAAAAAGACATCCTTTTTTTGGTGTTACTTCTAGAAGGTCTTGTAAGTCTTCATAGAACCATTCAACTTCAGCTTCTTTGGCATTAGTGGTTGTGACATATACTTGGATTACTGTGATATTGAGTAATTTGCCTTGGAAATGAACAAGGATCATCCTGTCATTTTTGAAATTGAAACCAAGTACTGTATTTTGGACTGTCTTGTGGACTATGAGGGCTACTCCATTTCTTCTAAGGGCTTCTTGCCCACATCTTGGTCATCAATTAAATTCACGCTTTCCTGTCCATTTTAGTTCATTGATTCCTAAAATGTCCATGTTCACTCTCGCCATCTCCTGTTTGACCACTTCCAATTCACCTTGCTTCATGGACCTAACTACTTTGGCTCAGCCTCTTCATTCTTTCTGTAGCCATTTCTGTGCTCTTCTCCAGAAGCATATTGGCCACCTGCCGACCTGGGGAGTTCATGTTTCTGTGCAGACACAGTGAAGGACGGAGGTGGTGTGGACCTAACAGAAACAGAAGTACTGAGAAGAGGTGGCAAGAATACACAGAACTATACAGAAACATCTTAATGACCTGGATAACCAAAAGGGTGCGATCACTCACCTAGAGCCAGACATCCTGGGTGCGAAGTCAGGTGAGCCTTAGGAAGCATTATTGTGAACAAAGCTAGTGGAGGTGATGGAATTCCAGCTGAACTATTTAAAATCCTAAAAGATGATGCTGTTAGTGTGCTGCTCTGAATATGCCAGCAAATTTGGAAGACTGAGCAGTGGCCACAGGTCTGGAGAACGTCAGTTTTCATTCCAATCCCAACGAAAGGCAATGACAGAGAATGTTTAAACTACCGCACAGTTGCGCTCATTTCATGTGCTAGCAAAGTAATGCTCACAATGCTTCAGGCTAGGCTTCAACAGTGTGTGAACCGAGAACTTCCTGATGTATGACCTAGATTTAGAAAAGGCAGAGGAGCCAGAGATGTATTGCCTATATCTGTTGGATCATAAAAAAGGCTAGGGGATTCCAGAAAAACATCTGCTTCATTGACTATGCTAAAGCCTTTGACTGTGTGGATCACAAGAAACTGGAAAATTCTTAAAGAGATGGGAATACCAGACCACCTTAATTGCCTCCTGAGAACCTGTATGCAGGTCAAGAAACAACAGTTAGAATTGGATGTGGGTACAGACTGAAAGTGAAGGGCTGGAAAAAGATATTCCATGCAAATAGAGACCAAAAGAAAGCAGGAGTAGCAGTACTCATATCTCATAAAATAGACTTTAAAACAAAGGCTGTGAAAAGAGACAAAGAAGGCCACTACATAATGATCAAAGGATCAATCCAAGAAGAAGATATAACAATTATAAATATATGTGCACCCAACATAGGAGCACCACAATATGTAAGACAAATGCTAAAAGTATGAAAGGGGAAATAAACAATAACACAATAAGAGTGGGAGACTTTAATACCCCACTCACACCTATGGACAGATCAACTAAACAGAAAATTAACAAACGCAAACTTTAAATGATACAATAGACCAGTTAGAGCTAATTGATTTCTATAGGACATTTCACCCCAAAACAGTGAATTTCACCTTTTTCTCAAGTGCTCACGGAACCTTCTCCAGGATAGATCACATCCTGGGCCATAAATCTAACCTTGATAAATTCAAAAAATTGAAATCATTCCA
>SJYF01000302.1:6385157-6403234 GCA_006410515.1 Procapra przewalskii
CTTTGCATTTCTGAGATCAACTCTACTTGGTAGTGATGTATTAACTTCTTTGGGTATTGCTAATAATTTTTATGGTAATATTTGGTTGATAAAATAAAAGTGTTAGTTGCTCAGTCATGTCTGACTCTTTGCAACCCTATGGACTGTAGCATGCTTGGGCCCCCAACCCCCTAGACTCCGATATCCTATTTTTGTGTGTCATTTTTGATAATTTGTTCTTCAAGGAATTTGTTAATTTCCTGTAAGCTGTTGACTTTATTGGCATGACCTTCTTCATAATATCCACTATTTTCAAAGAGGATCTATAATGATACNNNCTATAATGATACCTCCTTTTTAATGTTTGGTACTGAAGACTAATTTTTTTCTCAATAAGTCTTGCCTAGAACTTTATTAATTTTTTACTTTTTTCAGATGACCCATATTGTCAATATGTCATTGGTTTTTGCTTCTATTTTTATTTCTTTTGGATTTTCTTTTTCTTTTAAACATTTAAGATGGAAGCACGACTTCACTGTTTTATTTTGAATACAGACATGTAAATCTAAATTTCCTTCTAAAACTACTTTAGCTTGCATCCCACAAACTTTGATGTATAGTGTTTTCATTGTAATCCAGTTCCAAAGAATTCAAATTTTTTATATGATTAGACTGTAGGCATAGAGTTTTAACTCAGATGTTATTTAGAATGATGTTTTAGAAATTCCCAATGGATGGGGAATTTCTGTGTACATGTTATTTTTTTTTCTACTTCTCTTTTCGCCTGATAACATAGTCTGTATTTTATTAATGAGTTGAAGTTTATTAGACTTGTTTCATTGTCTTAAATGTGGCCTATTAGTAAATGCTTCATGTGCATGTGAGAACAATGATTTTTCTGCTGTTGCTGTGTGTAATGTCCTGTAAATGTCAATTAAATCAAGTTGGTTGTTACTATTGCTCAAATCTTTGGTACTGTCTTGATTTTTGATAATGTTCTATCAGTGACGAAACTAGCCATGTTAAAATTTCTGACTATTATGAGGACTTGCTTGTTATCCTTTGATTTTGTAATTTTTGTTTCCTATACTGAATAGTCGTGATCTTTCTCTGTGTATGCACATTTATGATTGTCTTCTTCAAGGGACCGTTTTATCATTATGAAATGTCTGTTCTGGGATGATCTTTATTGTGGAATCTACCTTGTTTGATGTTAATTATAGCTGCACTAACTTTCTTAGTGTTACTTGGCGTATTTTTTTCATCCTTTTTCTTTTATCCATTTGTGTCTTTATGCTTAGGATTTTTTTGGTAAGCAACGTGTGATTGAGTCCTGCTCTTAAAAAAGTCCAGCCCTCAGCCTTTGCTTTTTAACCAGGGTTTTGGCTAATGTGTATACAGTGTAGTCATGGATATGCGTAGGTTTAAGCCCACCATCTTGGTTTTGTTTTCTATTTGTCCTTTTTGCTCTTTGTTTTTCTCTTCCTCCTTCGGTGCCTTCTTTTGTGGAACGGAGTCATTTTTAGTATTCCATTTTATCTCCTCTATTATACGATTTTTAGTTATACTTCTTTGTGCCTTTATTTGAGTATGAGGTGAATTTTCAAGTTAACCTATTTTTTACCTTTTCATAAGCAGTATAAGAACCTTGCAACAGTAGACTTCTAATGACCATCCTTTTGCCCTCTGTACCCTTGTTTTATATATTTTAATTCTGCATGCACTCTGAGCCTAGTTGTATGTTACTGCTTTCATTTTATGAGATCAATGATCAGTAATCTTTTGAAAAAAATTTAATGTTTCATTTACATATATAAGGGTGTGTGTGTGTGTGGTTTTTTGTCTTTTAGTATCAGTGTATTTATCCATTCTGATTTTCTTCATTATTTTCTGCAGAACTAAGTTTCTGTCTTGTGCTATTTCCTTCAAGTCCCTTAGGGTAATTTAATTTGAACATTACTTATAATGCAGGTGTGCTGGAGACTTCCTTCATGTTTTGTTTATCTGAAAGTGTCTTTATTTTGCCTTCATTTTTGATGAATGTAGAATTCTGGATTCATCATGTTTTACCCCCAGCACTTCTAAGAAGTCGTTTTACTTTCTTTAGCTTCCATTTTTTTTCCTCATGGCAAGTCATCTTTCTTACTGTTCTCTTGTCTGTTGTCTTTTTCTGTTGCTGCTTTCAAGATTTTCTTTTTATGACATGCCTAGATGTGTTTGTCTTTGTTTTATCCTGCCTGGTGTTCTTTGAAGTTATTGGATGTGGGAGTTGATAATTCTCAGTTTTAGAAAATCTTGCCCATTAGCTCCTCAAAGACTTCTTTTGCCCCCCTTTCTCTTCCTTCACTTTCTGGGATTCTGATTGCATTATGTTGGACCATTTGAGACTGATTTCAATTGTACCTGCAGGATTTTAATTTACAAAGGTGGCTGAGGGCTGACATGGAGAGGCTAACGCCACTGAAGAGATTTTTATCCTTACAGTTTCCAAGGGCAGAGAGCAAACATGCTGTGTAGGAGCATGTGGGGGAAACACCAGGGTTTGGTCAGGAGTCTGGAAGAAGCAAGGGAAAATCCTAGACCCTTTTTACCGGGGTTTCCAAGGGAAGGACAAGGCAGAAAAGGGAAAAGCATAGGGTTGGCTGCTTTGAGTTATGTTGGTGGGCTCTAGGCTGTAGGGGTGATTTTCAGTTGTCTGGCCTGGGGTGACTTAGGGCAAGAGAAATTCTGGCTGGGTGTGTGAGAATTAGGGATATAGACGAACTTGTTGCTTTGTCTTCGGAAGTGAACTCTTCACTGCTGCTGCTGCTGCTGCTGCTGCTTCTAAGTCGCTTCAGTCGTGTGACCCCATAGACGGCAGCCCACCAGGCTCCCCGGTCCCTGGGATTCTCCAGGCAAGAACACTGGAGTGGGTTGCCATTTCCTTCCCCAATGCATGAAACTACTGTGGTTTTATTTTCTGTTTCTTGCATATCCACTTGTCTCTTTTTAATAATTTCTATCCCTTTGGTAAAATTCCTATCAATTTATGCATGTTGGCCAGCTTTTTAAAAAAAGAGTTTCATTTATTTATTTATTTAGCTTCATTGTGGCATCAGGGTCTTTAGTTGAGGCATGTGGGATCTTATGTTCCCTGACCAGGGATTGAACTCAGGTCCCCTGCGTTGGGAATGCAGAGTCTTGGCCACTGAACTGCCAGGGAAGTCCCTTGGCCACCGTTGACACTGGATCCTTGAACATATTCAGAGTGGTTTTTAGGTTTCAGTTTGACAGTCTCTCCCAGCCCCCACCACCTGAATACCTGGGCTATTTCTGGGTCTCGTTCTTCATGATTTTGAGTTACTTTTCTTTGCTTCTTTGCATGCCTTGTAATTTTTTGGTGGAATACCAGAGACTGTGTGGAAGAGAGCAGCAGAGACTAAAGGAAGTACTATCCATACCTGGTGAAGGGCACACCCATCTTTCCGTCAAGCTAAGGGCTTCCCTGGTGGCTCAGAGGTTAAAGCGTCTGCCTCCAATGTGGGAGACCCGGGTTTGATCCCTGAGTTGGAAAGATCCCCTGGAGAAGGAAATGGCAATCCACTCCAGTATTCTTGCTTGGAGAATCCCATGGATGGAGAGGCCTAGTAGGTTACAGTCCACGGGGTCGCAAAGAGTCGGACACGACTGAGCGACGTCACCTCACCTCACAGGTATGTAGGACTGTCAGGGTGGCTGGCAGTTGAGCTGAGATTGGGCATGGTGGTTGTTAGTCATAGGCTTCCTGTGAGTTGAGGATGCTGTCAGAAGCCTGTCCGGAAGCTCGCCCGCCCTGTCCCTTATTGTTACGGCACATAACCTCATTTAGCTCTGCTCTCCAACTGCCCCTGAGCATCTGGGGACACCCTGTGGGAAGGAGGGAGAAGATGGGCCCACCTTGTCCGTGTCTTCCAGGGACGGGGTCTTTAACCTCTGGGTTCTAATGCCTAATGATCTGAGGTGGAGCTGATGTTATAATAGAAATAAAGTGCCCAATAAATGTCAGTAGACGGAATGCACTTGAATCATCCTGAAGCCATTGTCTGCCCCCATCCATGGGAAAGTTGTCTTCCATGAAACCGGTCCCTGGTGCCAAAAGACTTGGGGCCCACTGCTCTAGAGGTTTAAACCATCACACCAGCTCATGCGCCCGGTCTCTTCAGTCGTGTCCAACTCTTTGCCACCCATGGACTGTAGCCCGGCAGGCTCCTCTGTCCATGGGATTCTCTAGGCAAGAACCCTGGAGTGGGTTGCCGTGCCCTCCTCCAGGGGATCTTCCCGACCCAGGAACTGAACCCGTGTCTCCTGCATTGCAGCAGGTTCTTTACCCACTGAGCCATCTGCGAAGCCCCCCCCACCAGCTCATACTCTACCTTTAAAACTTTGTTAAAATCCAGTTTTCCTCCTCTCTTACAGCTTCCTCTTTGTCCTGCTCTTCCCGAAGGATGAGACAGCTGTATATGCGTGTGTGCATTCTAGCTGTATATGTGTGTGTGCGTTCTAGCTGTATATGTGTGTGTGTGCGTTCTAGCTGTATGTGTGTGTGTGTGCGTGTTCTAGCTGTGTGTGTGTGTGCGCGCATTCTAGCTGTATGTGTGTGTGTGTGCATTCTAGCTGTATATGTGTGTGTGTGTGTGCACGCGTTCTAGCTGTATATGTGTGTGTGCATTCTAGCTGTATATGTGTGTGTTCTCTCTAAGAAAGGACTCATTACTTCCTGTGTTTTAGTGTGGTTCTTTTTTTTTTTTTGGCATCTTCAGTTCTCAGATGTTTATTTAAAAAGCCAAACTACTGTGATTTTGTAGGGATTTTATAGGTTCTCCATCTTGTTCAAGTCGTTAAGGTAAAAATGATGTTTCCTATAACTTCTGCAGTTGGAGCAGAAGCAGCCGTTCTCTAATGAGAATGGGTTGAATTCATTTTTACTGGAGAAAACAATCCTACTTGTGACTGTATCACTGCTTATTTGCTCTGTTTGAAATACCTTTGTGGTGGACCAAAGAAAGTTGTCATTAAGTCTTCTCCCTTAGTAAACTCAGGTTACGTGCTTTAACCATCTCTGGAAAAACTCATAGATTTATATTTAAAATTTTCCCCCCAGCGTCTCTTGTGAGAAGCCGATTATGACTGCTACATTTCTAAAACTTTTAGAAGTGTTTTACTTGGCTTTGGCACTTTCCTCTTAGAGTAAAATTTAGTGCAGGACTTGTAATATGCTGGGATTTTTTTTCCCCCTCTTCCTTTTCAACATTCCTCTTACAAAAGCATTAGAATATTCCTGATTTATTTCCATCATAAGTTTTGGTAGCTGCTGCTTAGCTTTTTTTCCTCTTAACTTCTCCGTTTACAATAATATCTCATCAATTGACGTCTTATTAATGTGAATGTTTCTCTCCGTGCTTATGCTGTTTTTAAATTTTCTTAATTTACAGGCTCATTGATCTGTCTTGTAGAATCTAAGAAAAACCTGTGTCTTCCACATGCTTTGACAGAACAATAAAAAATGCAGTTGAAAGAGGATTAATAGATAGAAAGTCAAATGGAGAATATAGATATTAGCTTTGTAAGGCTGTTTCTCATGCATCAATCTTGGGTTGTGTCTGATACCTGATAGTCCATGTTTTTTTTGAATGAATGAATGAAAAGAGATTGAGATGGTAATTTAAGAATAAGAACCTGTTTAACCCGAGTGTTTCTTTCTTCAAGTTTCAGTTCTCAACCTTCGCTGTATAACAATTTTGCTTTTAAGTAAAGACAGGCTATCCCAGCCAAGGGCTGTCTTCGGTCTGGTTCAGTTTTCCTCCATGAAGTTTATCCAGTTGCCTTTGTGTTCACCTGGAATCTGCTTTGCCTTGCTGCACCTGGAGTAATCTGCAGACCTTAGCACACTGTCTGGCACACAGTACATACCAAATGTTAATTTGGTTGAATTGATTATTTGATGAAGGAAGAGGAGGAGGCTGTGTCCTCCCTTGAAAACACTGCAGCAACATCTGTTCTAGAAAACCAAGTTAGAACATTCTCAATCCTGGTTTCTGGCTCCAGGGAAGTCACTAACGTTCTTCCCTTAGCCTGTCCATGAAATGAAGAGATAATTGCTATTTCTGCCTTTATGTGGGCTTTCCTGGTGTCTCAGATGATATAGAAGCTGCCTGCAATGCAGGAGACCTGGGTTTGATCCCTGGGTTGGGAAGATCCCCTGGAGACGGGAATGGCCACCCATTCTGGTATTCTTGCCTGGAGAAATCATTGTTTCTCTCTTTATGTAAATGTGAACAATCCAGCACTTTGTGTAAAATTTTCTGTTCTTCACTAGCCTCATGGTCACCAAGTTGTTCTGTGTGTTCACTAAATCTTATTAAAAAGTGAACAATCCAGCACTTTGTGTAAAATTTTCTGTTCTTCACTAGCCTCATGGTCACCAAGTTGTTCTGTGTGTTCACTAAATCTTATTAAAAAATCATGTTTTATCAGTAAAACATGTCTTTCTTTTGAAAACTGGAGAATTTTTATATTTTGTTTGAATGATGAGATCCTGTTAATACTGTAGTTTAAAATGTGTCCTTAAGTCTCAGTTTTGCTTAATGATTTCATAGCAATGCATTATTAATAAAAGGAAGAAACTTGAAAAATTTTAAATGGTTGAAACGTATTTTAGTTCCTGATGTTTTATTTGGAGGTAGAGCTGTAGTGGATGGCTTTGGGCAGCTTGTGTGATAGGATTGGGCTGCTTTCTATAAATCTGGTGACTGTTCCCTTTAAGAAGCATGTGACAAGTGTGAAGTGTTCTGGGGAATCACTGCAGTGTGATGGATTAATTCTCTGAAGTGGAGTTGTTGTGAGTTACTGTGTTATTATTTGTCAAAATGGAAACAAAAATAGAATTCTGTCCTTGTAGGTAATAGATCTCTACTTAATCTCGTCTTTCAGCAGGTAGGTTGGTTCGTTCACTGTATTCTTCAACAAGCCAGGGGGTTCAAGTCTGGATCATCCTGCCTTGGAGACAAGGAGTAGAATAGTATTTTCATTTTTATGCCACATTGGATTTCTATCCAGACATAATGTGGCTGTTTGATCTGAAGCCTGACAATTGCTTTTTTTTCTACTTTAGTATCTGTAATTCTAATTTCATAACGCTTCATCATTCAACACTTTTGTCATCACTCCAAGTGATCAGAGCCAGTCTCTTATCTGTTGGTCTTGTACAGTTTGGTAACGAATATTCAATCGTCTACTGGTAGTAAATGTCATCTCCCCTCACGTCTGAATGGAGAACCTTAGGGGAGAGCAAAAAGAAACTAGAAAGTACAGGAAATTTCATCACAGTTCAAGTCTGATTTTGAGTATTCAAAGTATGAATGCATGCTGTGCGTGCATGCTTGGTCTCTCAGTCATGTCTGACTCTGAGACTCACTCTATGGACGTTAGCCCTCCAGGCTCCTCTGTCCATGGAGTTTTCCAGGCAGAAATACTGCAGTGGGCTGCCATTTCCTCCTCCAGGAGATCTTCCTGACCCAGAGATCGAACCCGTGTCTCCCGTGTGTCTTGCATTGGCAGGCGGGTTCTTTATCATTGCACCACCTAGAAAGCTGTTTCTAAGTGTTGGTTCAGTTGAGTCATGTCTGGCTTTTCCCTGTCCATCACCAGCTCGTGGAGCTTGCTCACACTCGTGTCCATCGAGTCAGTGATGCCATCCAGCCGTCTCATCTTCTGGTGTCCCCTTCTCCTCCTGCCTCCAATCTTTCCCAGCATTGGGGTCTTGTCAGATGAGTCAGTTCTTCACATCAGATGGCCAGAGTATTGGAGTTTGAGCTTTAGCATCAGTCCTTCAATGACTATTCAGGACTGGTTTCCTTTAGGATGGACTGCTCGGATTTCCTTGCAGTCCAAGGGACTTTCAAGTGTCTTCTCCAACACCACAGCTCAAAAGCATCAATTCTTTGGCAGTCAGCTTTGTTTATAGTCCAACTCTCACATCCATACATGACTACTGGAAAAACCATAGCTTTGACTAGAAGGACCTTTGTTGGCAAAGTAGTGTCTCTGCTTTTTAATAGGCTGTCTAGGTTGGTCATAGCTTTTCTTCCAAGGAGCAAGCATCTTTTAATTTCATGGCTGCAGTCACCATCTGCAATGATTTTGGAGCCCACAAAAATAAACTCAGCCACTGTTTCCACTGTTTCCATTTATTTGCCATGAAGTGATGGGATCAGATCTTCGTTTTCTGAATATTGAGCTTTCAGCCAACTTTTTCACTCTCCTCTTTCACTTTCATCAAAAGGCTCTTTAGTTGTTCTTCACTTTCTGCCATAAGGGTGGTGTCCTCTGCCTGTCTGAGGTTATCGATATTTCTCCCGGCAGTCTTGATTCCAGCTTGTGCTTCAAGTATTCTACGTATTAGTTCAGTTCAGTCGCTCAGTCACGTCCAGCTCTTTGCTAAGTATAGAATGTCTTTATTTGCTATGGCTGTTTTGGCTTTCGCTGAATCACTTAACTAGTTATTAATGGTATGTTGTAAATGATCTGTCTTTCATTCGTTATTCTTGGAGTGATAGCTTTCTTACTCATTATTTTGTTGCCCAGAGCATATTGAAGTACCTCTTGAGTCTCAGATCTATTCGTTTATTTCTCTTTGTTTTGGTCATTTCTGTCTTATCCTCTGAATTGTCTAACACATCTTTTTAACCACTCCTGCTCAGCTTCAGTCCACTTGTCACTGAGCAGCCATTGTTCATGTACACAATTTTTTTTAACTTTACCGTAAGTTTTTAAACTGGAATATAGTTGCTTTACAGTATTGTTACTTTTTGCTTTAGAACAAGGTGAATCAGCCACAGGTATACATATATCTTCTTTTTCTTGAATTTCCTTCTCATTTACATCACCACAGAGCCCTGAGTAGAGTTCCTTGTGCTATACAATAGGTTCTCATTAGTTATCTGTTTTATACATAGTAATGTGTATATGGGGTTTCCTTGATGGCTTAGATGATAAAGTGTGTATATACCAATCCCAGTCTCCCATACGTTTGTTTTCTACATCTCTGCCTCTATTTGTGCTTTGCAAATAAATAAGTTCGTACGTACCATTTTTCTAGATTCCACATGTATGTGTTCATAGACAATATTTGCTTTTCTCTTTCTGACTGACTTCACTGTGTATGTCAGTCTGTAGGACATGCAAGCAACCTGAATCAACAGAAGAATGGGTAACAGGATGTGGTGCATGTATGCAGTGCAGTCTTACTCAGCCATGCGAGGGACGAAGCTGTGCCATTTGCAGAGATGTACATGTTTAATCGGACCATGTTAACCCCTACTAAAAGCCTTCAGTGACATGTAGGATTTGTTTATGTTGTTAAGTCACTTTTAGTTGTGTCCGACTCTTTGGGACCCTATGGACTGCAGCACGCCAGGCCTCCTCGTCCCTCACTGTCTCCCGGAGTTTGCCCAAATTCATGTTCATTGAATCGCTGATGCTATCCAACCATCTTATCTTCTGCTGCCCTCTTCTTCTTTTGCTTTCAGTCTTGCTCAGCATCAGAATCTTTTTCCAGTGACTCAGCTCTTCATACCAGGTGGCCAAAGTATTGGAGCTTCAGCTTCAGCATCAGTCCTTCCAATGAACATTCAGGATTGATCTCCTTTAGGATTGACTGGTTTGATCTCCTTGCAGTCCAAGGGTCTCTCAAGAGTCTTCTCTAGCACCACAGTTCCAAAGCATCAGTTCTTAGTTGCTCAGCCTTCTTTATGGTCTGACTCTGACATCCATCCACGACTACTGGAAAGACCATAGCTTTCCCCATATGTACCTTTGTCGGCAAAGTGATGTCTTTGCTTTTTAGTACTCTCGTCTAGGTTTGTCACAGCTTTCCTTCCAAGGCACAAGTGTGTTCTAATTTCATGGCTCCAGTCACCATCCGCAGTGATTTTGGATACGTAAACCCTCAGCGTGACCATGGAGGCCCTGTGTCGTGGGACCCTATCTTTCCATGGAGTTGCTCTGCAGCTGGTTTGTGGGACCCGTGATGAGACTGCTCCCAGCTCCTCCAGAGTGTGCTCTGTCCTTGCCGTGTGCCTTCTCAGCCTAGGGAACGCCATGGCCCTCTTGCTTCTATTTGTACATGGCTCATTTATCCTTAAAAGTTTCAGATTAAATGTCCCTTCCCCAGGGAAGCCTAACTTCCAGGGTTAGGACAGGCTTTCCTTTCTTATGGGGCTTCCCTGGTGGCTCAGATGGTAAAGAATTTGCCTGAAATGCAGGAGACCTGGATTCGATCCCTGAGTTAGGAAGATCTCCTGGAGAAGGAAATGCCAACCCATTCCCAGTATTCTTGCCTGAGAATCCCAATGGACAGAGGAGCCTGGTGGACTATATAATCCACGGGGCTGCAAAGAGTTGGACACAACTGAGCAACTAACACTTTCACTTTCTTCACTTTTTTTTCTTACTCCCAGATCACCGTAAAAATCCTGAAGTTGCCCAAAGAGATTGGCAGGTTCACCGACAAGTTTCCTAGACCACAATGATTTAGCATAATTGAAATGGAAAGATATTCTATTTGGACACATATTTCCTGATGTCCTTCTTACTTCCTCTCTTTCTTCTAGGGAGCTGGCTTTGCTCATTTACACTCACCTGACTCCCTTACAACATTCTTTGTGTGTGCTAAGTCGCTTCAGTTGTGTCCAACTCTTTGCAACCCTGTGGACTGTAGCCTGCCAGGCTCCTTTGCTCATGGGATTCTCTGGGCAAGAATTCTGGAGTGGGTTGCCGTGCCCGCCTCCATGGGATCTCTCTGACCCAGGGATGGAACCCTCATCTCTTACATCTCTAGTATTGGCGAACAAGTTCTTTACCACTAGCGCCCCCTGGGAAGCCCAGCATTCTGTGTACTTGCAGTTAATTGATTATTTATGATTTATCTTCTGCTTTCTCTGTTAGACAGTGTGCTCAGCCCAGAACCTAGCACGCGGTAAGATATTTAATAATTCCTGACCTCCTGGGACAAGACAAAGCATAATAGCTCATCACGTGGTGGTTGTTGGAAGAACTGAGTGGTTGTAAACCCTGTCTTTGTATCCCGTGACAGACTCTGCCGTTTTTGGCCTGGAGTCTAATTTTCTCTGCTGGTTTTGTCATTCCTTGGTTAGAAAATCTGTTAGCTTTCTTTTATGTATTTGATGTAGCTCCTCCCTGTCCATTTTATATTTATTTCTTTTAATGATATATTAAGTGTTTGAATCCATATACTTTTGGGAGAGGTCTTTAGATATTTTTTCTGCTTTGCAAGAATGGAGCATTCATGTAGACCTGAGACCCCCCGTGTGTAAATATTGTTTTATCACTTAACCGATGTAAAGAAAAACACGCCTGCCATCTGAAGTTTTCCCTCACAATTTTAATTAACTCCCCTGAGCCCAGTGTGGGTTACTAAGAATAAGGGCCAGAATCCCCACGTCCCAGTCGAGGCACTTCTTAAAACAGCTTGGTTTTCTGGGCATCTTGCCTCGATTTTTGCTGCAGAAGGACGCTGTGCATAGCAGAGCGAGAGGAGGTGGGATCTTGGTTGTCAGCTCCGTAGCGCCAGCGTGATGGCAACCCTGGGCCGTTGCTGAAACGTTTAGGGTAGACCAGTCAAGAGTCATGTCGCTGTTCAGGAGTGCACTTGGGGGTTGAGAACTGATTTTAGTTTTTAGGACTTTTTTTTTTGATGTGGACCATATTTAAAGTCCTTTAAATTTGTTACATATATGTGTGTATGTATATATTTGGGGGGCCGTGTGGCATCTGGGATCTTGGTTTCCTGACCAGAGATCGAACCCCCACCTCTTCTATTAGAATGTGAAGTCTTAACCTCTGGACCACTAGAGACATCCACATGTTGTTTTTTCCCACAAAACTCAGAGCTTGGAGAAAGTGGTTGAAGAGGCAGACCCATCACTTGTAGAGACTTGGCAGTGAAGTTGAAGCAGATAACTGCTCAGGCTTTGCAGCCATAATGTGGGGAGAAAGCCTGACACCTGTGGGTGTGAGTTTTGGGACACAGTGTATTTGCCTCGGGTATGGTGCTTTTGGAGTATTGCATGCTTTAAGTATTTCATAAAAATTGTAGTGGTTATTGAGTTACATTTGATTCTTGCCACTTGCTTTACTTGTAAAAGATTATCCAACACTTGAAAATGAGGTGAAATTCTGTTCCAGAAGTGATAACTTTAAAAAATACTGTATATTCAGTATTAAATGGGAATGGATATTTACTTTCCATTTCAACCATGTATTTTCATTTCCAGTTGTCTGTACCATGTATTTTCATTTCCAGTTGTCCGTGGTTTGGAGTATTCTACCATTTCATCCCTTTCCCAAAAGTTTATTTTTAATACTTTTTATCAAATATACAAAATTTGTTTCATTGGAGAAACCACCAAAGTTTAAGAGGAATTATTAATAGCTTTTCTACCTAGGACTCCTTCTCAGCATGAAGAGTTTTCAGGCAGACTGTCTAAATATCCAAATAATCTGAACTAAGAAAGATCAGCCTTTGGCTCTGAGGACCAACCCGGGGCTCTGAGAAAACACCGAGGAACACCTCCCCCCGCCCCCCCATACGGTTGACAGTGCTGGGACGGGATGAAAAATGACTTTCTGGTTTCATTCTGCCCATGCCTGGGTAACAGTAAACGTGTGCCAAGTCACTTCAGTCGCGTCCAGCTCTCTGTGACCCCATGGGCTATAGCCCACCAGGCTTTTCTGTCCGTGGGATTTCCCAGGCAAGAATACTGGAGTGGGTTGCCATTTCCTCCTCCGGGGGTCTTCCCCACCCAAGGGTTGGACCTGCGTATGACTCCTGCATTGGTAGACGGATTCTTCACCGCTAGAGCCAACGGGGCAGCCAGCCAACATGTGTATCTTTATAAATAAAAATGCCATCCTCACTACCCTCCCACATCCACTGGGTGGCTACTTTCAAAGAGAGGGAGAGAGGGAGAAAATTAAGTGTTGGTGAAGATATGGAGAAACTGGAACCCTGCGCAGTGTTAGTAGGAATGCACAATATTAAAAAGAATAAAAATAAAATTACCATTTGACCGCCCCCCCCCCTGTTATACCAAAGCGTTTCTCCCTAATTACAGAACACACCTGTACTTCAAATGTGTGTCTCTAAGCAATTCTCTGATTCTCTGTGGAGAGCGAGCATCCTAAGATTAAACTCAGCTTTGGCACGAGGTGGGGTTCGGGTCCAGGCCTCAAGGCTGCCCCCTGCCACTTCAGGTGACAATCACAAGTCCAGATTGCCATCTGTGCTTTCGGCTATAAATCAGATGTTCCCATGACCCTGTCCTTGAGTTTGAGAATTTGTTAGAGTGGCTCACAGAACTCAGGAAAATAGTTTACTGACTGTTGTTGATTTGCCTCTGTGTGTGTGTGTGTTCAGTCGTATCTGTCTGTCTGTGACCCCTCAGACTGTCGCCCGCCAAGCTCCTCTGTCTGTGGGGTTTCCCAGGCAAGAATACTGGAGTGGATTACTCTTTCCTCCTCCAGGGGATCTTCCCAGTTTACAACAAAGGATATTTTAATGAGAACAGATGGAAAACCCATGAAGAGATAATACAGGGCAAAGTATGGAGGAAGGGATTTGGAGCTCCCGTTTCTGCTGTTGGGGTACTCTCCCTTCAGAATCTCCAGGGGCTCACCACCCTGCAAAGTTTCTTGAACCCCAGGGATTCTTATGCAGGCTTCATTATGCAGGAACGATTGATTAAGTCACTGGCTGTCGGTGGTTGAAGTCAGCCTCCAGTCCCTCCCAACTCTTGGGAGGTGCATGGATGAGATGGATCTGAAAAGTCGAATCCTCTCATCACATGATTGGTTCCCCAGGCAACCAGCCCACATCCTGAGGCATTCCAGGAGCCTCAGCTCATTAGTATACAAAATGACACATCATTTTAAAGATTCCAAGTTTGTCCTCCCTGCTTACCTCCCTTTCTCTATTCTTCCCTTCCTTCTGCACCGTGTGTCATGTGGGATCTTAGTTCCCCAACCTGGGATCGAACCAGTGCCCCTGGCTTCAGAATTTCAGGGTAGTCCCTCTAAGGGCTTTTGCATCTGTGTGCTGGAAAATGGGGTCAGAAATTAAACATATATTTATTATATCACATCCTACAACTCCACTTCTGAGTATATACCCCAAGTAATTGAAAGCAGGATCTAGGAGCTGCATTGTTTACAGTAACCAGGTGGAAACGAGCCATGCATTCATTGATAGGTGCATGGATAGAAACATGTGGCATATCCATACGATGGAGTAACCCTCAGCCTTAAAAGGGGAGGGATTCTGACACTCGCTACAGCGTGGATGAAAATGGAGGATGCTTCACCAAGCAAGTCACAGAAAGATGAATTCTGCATGAGTCCGCTTGCAAGAGGCGCCTAGAGCAATCAGGTTCCTTGAGACAGCAAGTAGAGGGTGGTTGTCAGGAGCTAGCAGGGAGGGGAGTGGGGACTTGTGGTTTAATGGATACAGAATTTTAGTTTTACAAGATGAAGAGTTCTGGAGTCTGGACTCAATACTGCTGAACCATGGCGTTAAAAATAGTGTAGATGTAAATTTTATATTCTGTGTATTTTATCTCAATTGAAAATTTAAAAGAAACAATGACCACAATGGAACATTAGAAAGTGGAAAAGGAGGTTTGTTTTTTTTTAGCAGTCAAGGAATAACCTGATCTGTTCCTGGTGTCTTGCAGGCCTGGTGTTTCCTTGACCATGCAGGCGTTTTCAGAAGAAGAGAGGAAGCAATGGCTGGAAGTTCTGGGTGGAAAAGAAGCTGTAAGATATGCCCAGTGGTTGAGTTTTATTTCAAATCCTTTAGAGTTGACTTCTGTTCATTTTCATGTTATTTTTGCTTTATAATATATGAAAAAAAGTTCCCTGCTGAAGCTGGTGTCTGAATTCCTCTCGGAAGCATTTGGCAGTCTAGAAATTTGGTTTGAAATAGCAGCGGCACACTTGAGACTGGCATATCGTTATTTTTTATTTTTCTTGACTTTGTCGCTCAGGTTCGCTTTGCTTGAGGAAGTCATCTAAATTCTCAATTTCTTCTTCCCTACCTGTGAAAGTACCTTGGGTGATGAACACAATAAATGCTTGCAATTCATTTTGATCCCAGTGGCGATTAAATGATAAATATGAGGTTGTGCAGGCAATATTACAAGTGACTGCTGTACTTACTTGCTTGATTTAACAATTTCTGGTTTAGCCTAATGAGCCACAGTGTGCGGTGTTAGGTAGCCTTAGCAAATGGGCCTCTGTGTTCAGATTGGTTTGAGGAATAAGTTAAAGGCAGTGATAGCAATCCAGAGGCATGGGACTTCAGTCTGTTTGCCATTTTACTCAAGCACTAACTTCCTCTCAGAGGACTGGTGGCGTCTGGGAGTTGAGAACTGGGCAGGTCATATATTGAATGGGGGACTTAGCAATGATAATTATAGAAAACACCAAAGGACTGGTTTAAATCAACTCTACTTACAGTATTATGACTCATAACCAGCTGCCCGTGCAGGTACCAGGTGGGCTTATCTGGCAAGCATTTGGTGTTTCAGCAGGATTTAAAAAGACAGAGCCCAGTAGAAGAGGGGTCGTATGCCGTAAAAAGAGGTGTCAGAATAGAGCTTGTGAGATAGGCAGAAGATAATGTTATCTGATGGCAGTGGGTAATCCCTGAGAATATAAGAAATAGGGCAAAGAGGATCGGCAGGAACACATGAAGCAGTCTTGACATGGTGTTTAAAACATGGAAGCCCAAATTATATATTTTAAAAATAGATCCTGTATAAGAAAATATATCATCCTTGGAGGAAAAAAGCAGTGATCAGATTTGTGTATCATTTTTTTATACTTGATCTACATTTAGCTTCTGTGATTTTAGTTCTGTTTATTCTTAATTTGTCCTTGAAAGTTTTAGCTAGGAGTCAAGAGTACTTTCAACATTGGTATCTGCTGAGATCCCATTTTGTCCTAATCCTCTCTAGTAAAGGTGCTGACCTAAACTTGTCCCCCTAGAGATTCAAGAAATGCTTTGGAAAGTGAGTTTGCCTATTTGCATAGCAAAATGGTCAGATGGCTAAGTCATGAGGAAATAAGTCTATTGCCAAAGGCAGTGTAACCTTGACACACACATCCTCTCCTTTAGAGTAAAAAAGCCAGGTAATTAATTTGAGATATACAGATAAAGGCAAGCCTGCATAAAGAAAATAAATATTCAGCTATGTATTTAGGTAAGGGCACTGAAGGCATTTCATCATTTTCTCCAGGTGACATATGTGCCTTGAAGATAATGGGGCAGCATTAGAATTCTCAGAGGCAGCCTGGGATCATCACCTTGATATTTCAGATGTGGTTATTGAGATTACAGCAGGAGTCATGTCTTAAGTAAACAGCAGATTTTAGCAATGGTGAATAAATGAGCTTCATCTTCCTAATTAGAATGCAGCAATTTGTTTGAGCATTACAAATTTACATGAACTTTCAGTCCTGGCCTTTCATATTATTTTTGCTGCTTTGGCAATGCCTTGGTGAGAGGCCAAGGAGACTCAGAGCTCTCCTTTTTGTTACCTGTCTTTGCCTTTGAGCCCATGATAGTGATTAACCAATGTCAGTGTATTTTTTGGACAGTCCCTAGGTGTGCCTTCTACAATAGAATCATTTTTATGGATTTGCTGAAAATACTGTTTCCCCTTTTTCTCTTTTACTAGCTGTTCCCTAGTTTTAATAGAGCCATCATCCCAAGACCAGAAGGAAGTAAGTGCTAATGTATAAAAATGACTGTTGTCTCCCTTTCTCATGAGTTACTCTGTTTTTATTACTGGTGCCAAACTGTTGCTGAGTGCTTGCTCTCTGTACTCTGTCTATGTTAGTCTGCTAAGTGGTAGGTGTCTTATCCACTGAGGACCTCTTCAGACTTTTCTTCACAGCTGAAACTCTCCTTGATCTTTCTCATCTCTGAGCCTTTTTCTTTCTAGTCTTCCTCTACAAAAACCAAAATACTCTATCATCGACTTTGGTATTTGTTTTTATAGCCATAAATGAATACACAAGAGTTTCAGGCATGCATCTGGAAGCTTCCTAAGTTATAAACTCCAGTGGGTATAAACACCAGTTCCTCGGCTCCCAACCCCTCTCATCTCCACACGTGGTATCCTTATCCCTCCAGTCTCTCAGGCATGGGCTGTACAAATAGTTCAGCATTACACCTTAGAAAATAAAGCAAACAGCAACCAAATGCATTCAGATATTCTAGGACAATGATATTCCCTTACCCTGTATGTACTAGAGGAAAAGGAAATAATCTCTGGCTCTTGTACTCTTGATTTTAACTGAGATAGGATGAAGATGTGATGAAATTTGCTGGATTCTTTATGAATCTACTTTTCATATCTTTGGAAGAATGAAGCCACATTTATCAGATGTCCACAGCTTGGAGACATTGTTAAATGAGCCACGATTTCACAGTGATTATGGTGTGTGTATCACTTAACCTGGCCCTGGAAATTCACCAGGTGCCTTGCAAGGTTGTCAGCTATGGAGGCACCTGCTTAAGACTTCCCTCCCTCTTGTCTTCTCTTCTATTGTCCTTTCTTCTCCTCCTTTTCCTTATCCCCTCTTTCTTTCCTCTCTTTCTTTCTTTTCTTGTTTTTACCTGAGAAATGAAAACAATGTTTTGGAAAAGTAGTTTTGCTAAGCAGAAAGAAACATTTATATTTTATATAAATGTTGTGAATAGTAGATCCATAAAAAAGTATACCATTGCCTACTTTTCCTCATTAAAATGCTCTCCAAGCTTAGCTTTAAACCTGCAAAGTTTTTGTTCGTAAATTATTCCATGCTATCCCTTCTGAGAACCAAGGGTTAATATTCCTGCTTCTGAGTTCTAAATACAGAATAAAGCATTCACTTTCCCTGAGTGCATTTTTGAAACAAGAATTGTGTTTTATTAGGGTCCTCAAATACATCAGCCTAATCAGTGGCAAAGTATTCATATTAGAAAAAATAAACAATTGTCTTTTCAAAATAATCTTTTT
>SJYF01000302.1:6404322-6419042 GCA_006410515.1 Procapra przewalskii
GGTCAGTAGAAGAATCAGCAGTGCTGGACTTGGACAATCAGTCTTAATCACTTCTTGTTTACAAGCTAGTAAGGTATTTCTGGGCTTTCCTGGTGGCTCAGAGGTTAAAGCGTCTGCCTCCAATGCAGGAGACCCGGGTTCAATATCTGGGTTGGGAAGATCCCCTGGAGAAGGAAATGGCAATCCACTCCAGTATTCTTTCCTGGAGAATCCCATGGATGGAGAAGCCTAGTAGGTTACAGTCCATGGGGTTGCAAAGAATCGGACACGACTGAGCGACTTCACCTTCACCTCACCTTAAAGTATTTCCATCTTCACTTGTCTTGATAGCTTCCAGTTTAAAAATCAGCATCATTGAGATATCTTTTATGTATGGTAAAATTCACTGATTTTAGCTGTAAATTGATAACTTTTGATGAGTGTGTTATAGTTGCGTAGCTACCACCACTGCCACTGACATAGAAGATTTCGATCTCCTCCCCAAATTCGTTTGTGCCCCTTCTCAGCCTGCACACCATCCTTGGCCCTTGGAAACTACTGAACGGCTTTTTATCACTTTTGTTCTTTTCGTTTTTTAAAAAAGCTTTTTATATGAATGGAATTATGCAGCGTATATTCTTTTGAGTCTAGCCTCTCTTGTTTCGCATGATGCTTTTGAGATTCATCTTTTCGGGTGTACTCTGTGTGCCCTAAGTTGCTTCAGTCGTGTCCGACTCTTTGCGACCCCGTGGACTGTAGCCCGCCAGCTTCCTCTGTCCATAGGCTTCTCCAGGCACTGTTAATGGAGTGGGTTGCCATTTCCTTCTCCAGGGGATCTTCCCACCCAGGAGTTGAACCCGCACCGCTTGCATCTCCAGCACTGGCCAGCGGGTTCCTCACCACTAGCAACACCTAGGTATACATTTAGCGCTTTGTATTATTGCTAGGCAGTTTTTCATTTTATGGATATACTGCATTTTGTTTATTCATCCACCTGTTGGTAATTTTTGAATTGTTTCCACTTTAAACTTCAGGAGAGATAATCCCTCCCCATTTTGGTTCCCTGACTTAAAAAATCAAGGGCCTTTTCTTTCTAGTCCTTAGGGAAAACAGGGCCTTGGCACTTTGCAGATGTTGTGGCAGACTTTGGAGAAACTAAATACAATAAATTTGCAAAATAGGCTGTTTCTGGGGGCTGGATTCTCTCTGTTTAGAGTCTGGTGAAGTATGGATAAATTGAATATTTAATTCCCTCCCATATATTGTTTACCCCAGTCCTCCTCTGAATGACTTAGTGGAATGAAGCATTGCACTCAACGTTTTCTGTCAAAACAAGGTCTTTGTTATAAAGCCAGGACTGCCACCTGTGAAATGAGAGTGTTGGCTAACAGATGAGTACGAGCTGTTTTATGATTTGGGGATTTGCCCATTGATAATAAAAACCCAAGCCACAGAAAGCTTTTCTTCCATTTTCCCTTACAGTGGCAAGTCAAGCGGTGACACGTTTTCATTCATTTCAACCTGCACTGAGGTTGAGCTGACAAATTTCTTCTTTTTCCTAATGCTTCAAAAATTTCCAAAATGGGAATACTGTGATTTTTCATATCTCTCACTTCATCATTCATGTTTCCTTTTTTTCCTGAGCTTCTTAAGAGCCTTTATGGTATCACTTGCATGGTTGTTATTATTATTTTTTTTTAGTAAATACAATTCTTTCCACAAAAGATATAATTTATATCTACTTGTCTCTGCCTGGGCAGATAAAAATCTATCTAGAACGCTTTCTGATTAATTTGTAGTTTTTTGGAGTGTTATGTTCATTGGCTTCCCAGGTGGCGCTAGTGGTGAAGAAAGTGGCTGCCAGTGCAGGAGCTGTAAGAGTCACGGGATTGATCCCTGGGTGGGGAAGATCCCCTGGAGGAGGGCATGTTAGTCCACTCCAGCATTCTTGCCCGGAGAATCCTATGGACAGAAGAGCCTGGCGGGCTACAGTCCATCGGGTCGCACAGTGTTAGATATCACTGACGCAGCTTCGCACGTGTGCAAACGTTCATTGAATGGAATATGTATAATAGAATCTGCTTGTATTGAATGTATTTTATTATAAACATGTACATTTTTTATAGATGAGTGATTCTATATCTTTTAAGTTAGATTTTTCCCATCTACGATGAAAAACAAAAATGCATATAATATTCTTTTCAAATCTTTTGTCCCTCAAGGTCTTTCATTACTAAAGCCTTTTGTTTTTAATAGACTAATAGGCTAAAAATAGAGTTAAAAGGATCAACTGTCAGATCATGTTACTCAGTATGATGAGGGACCTTGTGGAATCTCTGAGGTTTTTATCCTAAATTTGGAAGTTCCCTCAGGGAATATTGGTCTAAATGATTTCCCCTAAATCAGCTATCACGGCTGTTGATTTTTTTTTTTTGCTACCAAGGTTGCATCACTTTTTTTTCATCAGTCAGGATAAAGCTGGTTTATGTTCCTATAACAGAAAGCTGGAAATTCTCTGCAGGTTAAGACAATAAGACTTATTTCTCACTCAGACAGTTGGTAGGAGGGCTTTGCCCATCACTGCTACCTGGCTTCCAGGTTCCTGGTTGCCTTGCCTGGAGGACTTTGGGCTCTCAAGTGAATACTCTGGCTTTGATGTGAGTTTCATTTGCTCACAGCTGATTGGTCAGAAATGACTACATGGCCTCCCTCAACCCCAAAGAGTCTACACAGCACACCGCTACCAGGAGCTGGAAAGCAGGCAGAGAGCCAGGAGTGTCTGGTGGCGGCGTTAGTGACCACTGGGCGCACTTTGGGGATCTACACGCCTGTGGTCCAGAGGCGTTTAATGAGATCTGTATGAAGAATTATTTCTCTTCACATTTTTCATCATTTTAAACAAAGGCTATCATTTTCTCTGAAAACTACTGTTTCATATGTTTTGGTTAAAGCAGTTAGTGTACCTTGTACCTGACCTGTCTCTTAAAAATGACACCTGGCATTTTTATCAACTTTTGAAAGTCACTCAGTCGTGCTTGACTCTTTGCAACCCCATGGACTGTGGCCTGCCAGGCTCCTCTGTCCATGGGATTCTCCAGGCAAGAATACAGGAATGGGTAGCCATTCCCTTTTCCTGGGGATCCTCCTGACCCAAGTATTGGACTCAGGTCTACTGTGTTACTGGAAGATTCTTTACCATCTGAGCCACAGGGAAGTGGCATCAACTTTGTGTTGATTTAAATATGTACAAAGCATCAGACAAATGCCTAAAACTTACTGTAGTCCTCAGCCCCCTAAGAAAAGGTAACGTTTTTACTGATGTATCTTCAACACGTAGTGATGTAGATAACATATGTACTATGTGACACATATGTAGTATAATATATATTGTCCTAGATGGGACTGTTAGCATTTAGCATTTACTGTCCTTTTGGCATCCTAACAAACCCCATTTCACTGTAATATCAGCATCAATTAACAGATCCTACTCTTCATTTCTGTAGAGTTGTTCATGAAGCTAAGGCACACGAGAGAGTCAGATCAACGGATCTTTCATCCATTTACTGAGTATTTGTTAATGGTCTTGTGCCGGCTCTTAATGGATCCAGGTCATCTGACCACCGCTGGGAGCATATTGCTTTGTTTTCCAAGTTGAAAGACTTCCTGAAGCATGTGTTCTCAAAACACTGCTGTGCCATGGAATCACCTGAGATCTTCAAATAATGCTGCTGCCTAGCTCTCACCCCCAGTCAGTCTGATTTCATTGCTGTTGGATGTGAACTAGGAAGCTGGCGTTTTCAGTGTTCCCCAGGTGATGCTAATATGTAGTAAAATGTAGGAGACTTAATGGAAGAGTTTCTTATGTACTGGAGCAACGGGACACACAGTTGTTATCTTTATAGTGTCCTGCTACATGGGGGACTTTCAACTTCTTTTTTAAAATAACCCAACCTAAACCCAGACAAACAACAGAAAACTTCCAAAGAAAATAGCTCCATGTTTGTTTCCTTCTCTCAGTAACAAGTGATTTTGTCGTAGTTAAACCGTAGTTCTCATGTGAAGCCAGTATTTATGGAGCATTCATGGGGTGACTGTAGCCTTGCTTCTAGGCTTTTGGGATTCACATTAAAGGTTGGTTACATGTAATGCTCAATGCATGAATGGTAGACAAAACATAGATTTTTGTAAGTAATTTAAGTATTTCAGGTACTAAAATAAAACTGTTACAAGATTGTGTGGATGAAGAGAATTTGAACATACAGATAGATTGCTGAGTGTGTGCCTCTGTGTGTATGTTTCGTTGCTAAACCGTGTTCGACTCTTAACGATCCCATGGACTGCAGCACGCCAGGCTTTCCTGTCCTTCGTTATCTCTTGGAGGTTGCTCAAATTGATGTCCAGCCAGTTTTGATGCTATAAACCATCTCATCCTCTGCCTCCCTCTTTTGCCTTCAGTTTTTCCCAGCATCAGGGTCTTTTCCAGTGATTCAGCTCTCTGCATCAGGTGGCCAAAGTATTGGAACTTTAGCATCAGTCCTTCCAGTGACTATTGAGTTCCTTTAAGATTGACTGGTTTGATCTCCTTACAGTCCAAAGGACCCTCAAGAGCTTTTTCCAGCATCACAATTTGAAAGCATCAGTTCTTTGGTGCTCAGCTTTCTTTATAGTCCAGCTCTCACATCCATACATGACTACTGGAAAAGCCATAGCTTTGACTATATGGACCTTTGTTGGCAAAGTGATGTCTCTGCTTTTTAATATGCTATCAAGGTTTGTCACAGTCTTCCTTCCAAGGAACAAGTGTCTTTCAAGTTCATGGCTGCAGACACTGTCCACAGTGACTTTGGAGCCCAGGAATGTAAAATCTGTCACTGCTCCTACTTTTTTTCCCTTCTGTTTACCATGAAGTGATGGGACCAGATGCCATGATCTTAATATTTTGAAAGTTGAGTTTTCATCTTAACGAAGTCTGTGTTTTGGAACAGCCTTCTTTGGATTTAAAGGAGTGGAAAAGTATGTTTTAGCATTTAGAGATACCTCACCAAAGATGGGGAGACAGAAAATAGCCAAATGGGAAGGAAGCATGAAGAAGTAGAATAAAAGAAATACTCAGGTGTTTGCATTTTATTGAGAAGAACCTGGATAAGCACTAGAGGTGGTGGATAGCAGAATAGCAGGCTTAGAGAGGTAAATATGAAAGCTGGTATTAGTGACTGTGTGTGGGACAGAGGGGCTGAAGAGGCACTTGGGAGGGAGGGGTGAGCTCAGGTTAGTCTGGGAAAGAGTTGCTTTCTGTGCCTGATGAGATAGGTTCCAAAGTGGTGCAATAAAGAGAGGCCTTTCAGAAGGTTACAGGTGGGTACAACTTTTTGTTACCCTTTTGGGCTCTTAGTCTCTAAAAGACTGTCAGTAGGAAGTTCACTCATCCTGTCTACTCCCGCCCCGCCTGTGAAGGTCAGAGAGCTAATTTTTGTACACAGTAGATTTTACTGCTCATTAAGTGTATCTGTTTCCTTTTTCTATCCTTCCCCTGGGTTGTTTTGTTTCTTTGTTAAACTTTTTATTTTGCATTGGAGTATAGCCAGTTAACGGTGTTGTGATGGTTTCGGGTGGACAGCAAAGGGACTCAGCCATACATATGCATGCCTGTCCATTCTCCCCCAAACTCCCTTCCCATTCAACCTTGGGATTGTCTTAATCCTGAGATGTCCGTGTTCCTTCATTTGGCACTTCTGTTGCCTCGTATTGTTAATTACATACTTATTTTGTTTCAGAACATGAAGAATAATAAGTAACTTAAGAAACTGCCTCCCATGCCCAGTACCTGTTTTTTTTTTTTAATTGGATGATACCACATTTTTCAGGTGCATGCACTATAAAATATGCAAAAACAAAGTATAACGCTTGCTGAAAAACTTCTTTAAGTTGCTGTTTTTTAAATAGTCATAATTTAAAACTAAATTCGTATGCCACTTTGGTTTATGAAGTTTCTCTTAAAAAATTCTTCCATATGTGGATAATTTGAATATTCACTTTAATTTCTAGAGCATGGCATTAAGACGTCAGTCTAGGCAAGCTGTCAGTTATCAAATTCAGCTTTGTAACAAGCTGTGAATTCATGGGGTAGAAGTAGGAAGCCACATCTAAGATATGACAGTCTTTGAATTGTCTCACGTAAAAGTGACTTTCTCTTCTTTTCGAAAGCAAAGTTTTAGGTCTTTGGAAAAATATCCTGAAGTTGGCTTGAGGACTTTTCTGCTTCCAGAGCCCTTCTAGAGCTGTATGGAGCCTTAGGATGGACCTGGTAGAAGATGATGATGTACAATTTCAGTATTAATCTTTGTGGGAGGGAAGATGCCTGAAGTGAACTTTCAACATATTTTACCAGGGTTGCATATTAATCTTAAATTGCCAAGGGCCATTTACGTGCAAAATGAAGAACTAAAGAACAGCTGTCCCTGGAAAATTTACAGCAAGTCAACTCGACTTTCTCACTCACTGTCTCTTTTTTAATCAGAATGGGTGTGAGATGCGTGTGGGTGGACAGAGAGGACAGTTTTCTGTGGGAGGGAGCTGGAGTCTTGTGGTGTCTGCATAATGCAAATACAGAGCTGAAATACTAACTCCAGGCGAGTCAGGACTGACTTTTCATTTTCTCAATTAGTAATCTTAATTGTTTTAAGAACAAGTACGCTTCCAAAGCTATTAGCTTCCAAATGAGTGGTTCTGTAAAATTAACAGGGACAAATGGTTAAACCCTCTTGCTCCTGAGTTGGCACGTGAGGTTTTGTGTGTTTGGCTCATGGTTGGATGAGGTCCATGGCCATTTTCTTGTGAGCCTGTCTTGGCACTTGGAGCATCACGCTAGAGACCAGGGGCTCAGAAGTCAACCCTGATTAGAATCTCTGTCTCCACTTTTCTCTTTAGCTCTGCAGCCCTGTAAGTGAGCTTGTTAACCTGTCTGAATTTTATCATGAGTAAGACAGGCTAACAGGAGCAACTCCCTCGTAGTACGGTTGTGAAAATTATCAGTGGGGATTCTTGGCGTATTGGCGTACATTGAGCACTTAGTAAACGTGAGTTGCTAGAAATAAATCTGTTAATTGAAGCCAGTCATCAAGAAGTGGTCCCATCACTGATGTAAGGCTCTGGGCACACTAAGGAACTTTGTTTTTTTGATGGTAATTTATATAGGGAAAGAAATCACCTGAGTTCAGCTTGTCGTGTAATGCTGTGTGACTTTTGTAACAAGCAGCAAAATTAACTGGCTTCGCTTCCAACCTCTGTCTCTCAGTGCCTTGTAATGGACACTTGAGCAGTTAAATGGCTTGAATGCAAGGAAGAGACCTTGTATATGGAAAAAGAAGAAGATGGCTTTAGATTATCTCAAGCTTTCCAAAAAAAAAAAAAGAAAGAAAAGAGAGACTGTTCAGGGTAGCCTAACATTGTTATTCAGTTGGTAAGTCATGTCCTACTTGTTGGCAACACCATGGACTGTAACTCACCAGGCTCCTCTGTGCATGATGCTCTCCAGGCAGGAATACTGGAGTGGATCGCCAGTTCCTTCTCCAGGGACCTTCCTGACCCAGGAGACCCAGGAATCGAACCTTTGTCTCCTGCATTGGCGGATTTTTTTTAAATTTATTTATTTATTTATTTATTTTTATTTTACTGCTGAGACATCAGGGAAGCCCATATGTGAGAATAAACCCACAGAAATATGGAAATAAAATTGTGGTGATTTTTGACTTGTCCCTGATGCCACAGCTCCTCTTAGGTGCTGAGGCAGGTGGCAGCAGAGAGACACCATAGACCTTTTGCAATAATATTCTGATCTCTCTAGAGGACCGATATTAAAAAAAAGCGCCTTCCTGGAACTTCCCCAGTGGCCCAGTGGTTAAGACTCCGAGCTCACAGTGCAGGGGGTGCAGGTTCAGTCCCTAGTGGGGGAACTAAGATCCTGCGTGCTGCATAGCACAGCCTAGAAAGAAGCAACTGTCTTGAAAATAGCAGCTGCCAACTTTTGCTTTAAATCTGAGTCTCTTTTTTAATATATGTAAGTAAAAATTTGTAGCTACTTAAACTTGAGCTACATGAGTGCTGAGTTTGAAAAGAAAGTGACTCTTACTTAGCAGCCCATCCATTTTGGCTTGCTGTAGTACTTTTCCACTCCTGAGTGCGCGCGAGTTAGATGGACTTGACTCAGCACTTTTTGGCTATTTCTTAAAAGGAAGATATCGGGGAGGGGGGTTGGTTAGAGAGATGGTAGAGATATGGTTCCTGTTCTTAATTATAGCCTTTAGTTTAAGGCAGTGAAGGCTCTGAGATTTTATCTAACTTTCATGTGAACAGGTTCCCCTGTAGAGTTTCATGGATGCCGGTAGAAAACTCAAAGACTCCTGGATCAGGGATTGAGGACAGTTCATTACTCTCAATAGGCAGCGTTCTACATTTTGTATTGGTGTCCTGAGCCCCAGTTGCCAAGGGCATGGCAAAGAGGGTGAGACATACCTGCACACGGTACATTGTGCGTTGTGTTGTAGGAGACTAACTTTGGAAATGCGACTGTTTTGAAATGACTGGTACATGTGCCTGCTGTTTGCTCTAGATGGACACGAGCTCTTATTTTCCAAGGCTGCAAGCAAGCCTGTTCTGTGTGTCAGAGGAAGGTGCTGGCACAGTTGGTGTTCATGCACCCTGGGGTGCTGGCGGAGGTGAGTGGGTGGGGATGGCTTGAGAAGATGCTCTGTAAGCAGTTGAGGCCAGCGTGTGGTAGATCCTGGGTGCTGGGCTGTGTATTTGACTCAGTTGTGCAAACACTTGTGACACAGTGACAGATTGGTGCAGAAGGGGACGACAGAGGATGAGATGGCTGGATGGCATCACCGACTTGATGGACGTGAGTTTGAGCAAGCTCCAGGAGTTGGTGATAGACAGGGAGGCCTGGCGTGCTGCAGTCCATGGGGTCAAAAGAGTCTGACACGACTGAGTGCCTGAACTGAACTGAGAGTTGATGTGGGGAGGGGCACAGAAGCAAAGATGGCTGGTTGGATTTTAGAAATAATCCAGGTTAGAGGTGATGGAGATTTAAATTTTTCACTGGCAAAGGGAAAGGGACAATGAATTGGAAGAGGGACTCAAGAGAAAAATGGGATCTGGTGACCTTTTGGATGTGTTTAGTTCAGTCGCTCAGTCATGTCTGACTCTGCGACCCCATGGATTGCAGCATGCCAGGCTTCCAGGTCCATCACCAACTCTCGGAGCTAGCTCAAACTCATGTCCATCGAGTTGGTAATGCATCCAACCATCTCATCCTCTGTCGTCTCCTTCCCCTCCTGCCTTCAATCTTTCCCAGCATCAGGGTCTATTCCAGTGAGTCAGTTCTTCGCATCAGGTGGCCAAAGTATTGGAGCTTCAACTTCAGCATCGGTCCTTCCAATGAATATTCAGGACTGGGAGGTAAACAAAAGTGAAAAGTAAAACAGAAAAACAAAAACTTGACTAAGTTTTCCACCCTGGTAGATGAAGACGTCTTTAGCCAAGACAGAGAATGCAAGAGAAGCACTAACTTTTGAGGGAATATGAATTGGTTTGGGCCATCCTAAATTCAAGGCACCTATGGCATTTCCATCACAAATGGGTTGAAGGCATCCAGGCAGCTGCTGGGCATCCATTTTCAGCGAGGCAAAGCTTGGAGAGTCAGAAAGACATTCAGGTAGATGATGAGGTAAGAAGAAAATGGGGCAAAGAGCAGGCTCTTTGGGGATCTTTGTATTTAGAGGATGAGAAGAAGCAGAAAAATGGAGACATTCAATAAAGGGGTAGGAAGAGAGTCAAGAGAGTGTGATGTGAAGTAAGCCACAAGGGGAGTTATTCTATTTTTTATTGGACCATAGTTGCTTTATAATATTGACTAGTTTCTGCTGTACAGGAAAGTGAATCATCTCTACAGTATACATATAATCCCCTCTTTTTAAAATTTCCTTCCCAGTTAGGTCATACAGCAGGTTCTCATCAGTTTTCTATTTTATAGATAGTATCAGTAATGTGTGTGTGTCTTTCCCAGTCTCCCAATTCATCCCATCCCCTCTCCCCCCCTTGGCATCCAAACATTTGTTCTCTATGTCTGTATTTATTTCTGCTTTGGAAATAAGGTCATCTATATCAGGGTTTTTTTTTTTTTTTCAGATTCCACATATATGTATTAATGTACAGTATTTGTTTTCGTCACAAGGGGATGTTTGAAAGAGGAGGAAGTCAGCAATGTCAGGGGTTCTAGATAGCTCAGGTGCGAGGAGGACCAAGAAACAACCCCTGGAAGTCAAGAAGTTATGAAACCAGAGAAGAATGAGGTTGTACTGTGTCATTCTCACAGATCCCCCATAAGACAGTGGTATTTCTCCATTTTACACGATCAGCTAAAGTGCAGAGCCATCATTTGACTTGCATAATCCTCAGAGCTCGGAAACTACAACTCAAATCCAAGACCAACTTTTTTTTTAAATTAGAGCTGCTGCTGTTAACTGCAGTGAACATGAGGAGATGGGGATTCCCTAGGCTGATCTTCTGAAGATGTTGATGAATGAAAAAAGTAGAAGACAGATTTTTTAAATATTTTATTTTTTTGGCTTATAGTTGCTTTATAATGCTGTGTTAGCTTCGTGTGTGCAGCAGAGTGATTCAGTTGTACATCTACATGTATCCATTCTTTTTTAGATTTTTTTTCTCATATAGGTGATCACAGAATATTGAGTAGAGTTCTTATGCTGTACAGGAGGTTGCTGTTCTTTGGTTGGTAAGTTGTGTCCAACTCTTTGTGACCCCATGGACTGTAGCCTACCAGGCTCCTTTGTCCATAGAATTTTCCAGGCCAGAATACTGGAGTGGGTTGCCATTTCCTTCTCCAGAGGATCTATCTGACCCAAGGATTGAACCCCTATCTCCTGCATTGGCAGGTGGATTCGTTACCACTGAGGCACTGCTGCTGCTGCTGCTAAGTCGCTTCAGTCGTGTCCAACTCTGTGCGACCCCATAGACGGTAGCCCACCAGGCTCCCCCGTCCCTGGGATTCTCCAGGCAAGAACAGTGGAGTGGGTTGCCATTGCCTTCCCCAATGCGTGAAAGTGAAAAGTGAAGTCGCTCGGTCGTGTCCCACCCTCAGCAGCCCCATGGACCGCAGCCTACCAGGCTCCTCCATCCATGGGATTCTCCAGGCAAGAGTACTGGAGTGGGGTGCCATTGCCTTCGCCACTAGGGAAGCTAATGCAGTAGGCTCTTATTATCTATCTTACATGTAGTAGTGTGTGTGTGTTCATTCCAACCTCCTGATTTATCCCTCTGCCTTTGATAACAGTAAGTTTGTGTTTGATATCTGTCAAGTTTGTTTCTCTTTTGTAAATACGTTCATTTGTATCTTTTTTTAAAAATTAGATATCATCTATGAGTGATATCATGATATTTGTTTTTGTGTGATTCTTAGCATGATAAACTCTAGGTCCATACATTTTGCTGCAAATGGCATTTTCATCCTTTGTATGGCTGAGTAATATTCCATTGTATATATGCACCGTATTTTCCTTATCCATTCCCCTGGAGCCCATAAAAGTTGATGGACTTTTAGGTTGCTTCTGTGTCTTGGCTATTGCGAACAGTGCTGCAGTGAGCATTGGGGTGTATGTATCCTTTCAGATTATGGTTTCTCTGGATATATGCTCAGCAGTGAGACTGCTGGATCATGTGGTGGTTCTAGTTTCAATTTTTTAAGAAACCTCCATCGTGGTTGCACCAATTTACATTCCCACTCACAGTGTACAAGGGTATTCTTTTCTCCACACCTTCTCCAGCATTTACTATTTGTAGACTTTTTGATTCTGACTGGTATGAGATAACATCTCATCATAGTTTTGATTTGCCTTTCTCCCTGGTGACTCAGTGGTAAAGAATCCACTTGCAGTGCATAAGACACAGGAGACCTGGGTTTGATCCCTGGGTTGGGGAGATTCCTTGGAGAAGGGTATGGCAACTCAGTCTGGTATCCTTGCCTGGAGAGTCCCGTGGACAGAGGAGCCTGGTGGGATACGGTCCAAGGGGTTGCAGAAGAGTTGGACATGACTTAGTGACTAGACAACAACAGCAGCTAGTGATGTTGAGCGTCTTTTCACAAGACAAATTTTTAAGGAACACAGGGAGTTTGAAACTAGACAATAGGAAAGGGAAGTGGGGAGAGAAGATTTGAGTATCTATGAAGTGCTCATCTCGATTTGGGATAAGGCATTCTGAAGTTACACCTGCCCTCTTTCCAGATCAGCTCCATCATGGACCCCTGAGGTATATCATCAGCCCAAGAAAGATATGTCCCCTTTGCTGAGACTCTCTGCAGGGCCTCAGAAAGTCTCTTAGTGGCAGATGGCAGACATCGTGTCAGTGTAGAAGCTGCATCTGACAATGTTTAAAATGCCAATAAACAGCAGTTTACATTTGCTAAGTATTTCATGTATGCTACCACACTACTTCCCCCAATCCGTATAAATCTCAGTAGGTAGTTGACCAGATATATCTTTCTTAGGCTCAAGTGCATTGGTCAGGAGACAAGTTGAAAGCAGCAGGGCTGGAATTCAGATCTTGGTCTCTGATCTGATCCTGGTCTGGGATTCTTAGAAATGCTGTGTGGTGTAAAGCAAAGTGAGAGGAAGAGTTGGGTGACAGAGCATCTTAGTGGTGGTAGGGATGCTGAATTCTGCCACAAGGTCCAGAGACTGCGCGATGCTTCTTTTCCCAAGGTTCACACTGTGAGGAAAGACGGAAGGGTGCCTTGAATGAGTTGCAGCTAGATCTCGCAGATCTGGGACAGCTGGACAGCTGGCCTCTGGGGAGTGTGTGTGACTCTGAGCAGTTTTCCTGGCCACCCCTTGTGGCTTGTGTCTCTTTATTCCCTGATGAGGGATCAGCCTGTGCCCCCTGCAGTAGAAGCACGTACTGTGTGCTAAGTTGCTTTAGCCGACTCTGTGCAGTTGCATAGACTGTAGCCCACCAGGCTTCCCTGTCCATGGGATTCTCCAGGCAAGAGTACTGGAGTGGGTTGCCATGCCCTCTTCTAGGGGATCGTCCCGACCCAGGAATTGAACCTGCACTTCTTAGGTCTCCTGCATTGGGAGGTGGATTCTTTACCACTGACACTACCTGTTAAGAGTCCTAACCACTGCGCCACCTGGGACACACTGTCCCCCTGAGTGTCTCTAATGAAATAAGAAACTTCCTGTTACTTTGCAGCTTTCCCCTGCCCCCTCCAGACATTCTGCCTGCTGGTTTGGGTGGTTGCACAAGGAATGCAACAAGTCTAGGGATTTTCTTGTCTGAAACAACAATCCTTTCTCTTGTTCTCATTACAAACTCGAGCTGAGGCCAGCTACTTGGAGTACTGGGAATATTCTGTAGTCCCTTTGGGTCCTAATACAAAGTTAGGCCTTAATAAACGAGACTTGGATTTGAGAGGATGAGACTCATGGTCAGACCTCGATGTACTGCAGAGTCCAGAAATTATCAGAGCTTCCAAAGAAGTTGGCTTGGACCTGGAATTGGACATTTGCCTTGTAGTTTATTTGAACATGTCTCACTCCTGCTGGAATGGGTGTGCATGTGATGGCTGGCCTCGGGAGTGCCAGGCTGGCGGGGTTCTGGGCTCAGCCTTGGGTTGGTCTGGGTGTGAAAAGAACATGTGAGTGAAATCCTGAGACCTCTCCTCCAGGTGCCTGCGGATAGGGAGGCACCTTGATCCCAGCCGAGAAGTGGATTTATATGGAAAGAGTGTGGGAAAGGCGACATGAAAGCGAAAGCAAGACTTCACAGGAAAGGAAAATGCAGATCAGCTCCTGGCAGGTAGTAGCTGTCTGTAATGCTTCTCTATCTGCCGCCCAAATAATTATCATCCAAGGGAGAAATTCCAAATGTTATTGGTGAACAGGAATTTTATATTTTCCATGAGTCATTCATATTAAATAAACATTGACTCTCTTCCCAGCATATGCTTTATTTTATGACAGTGGGCTGCAGACTATAAGCCTTCGTTAGGGTGACTATTTATATGCATTGTGCCAAACTATTTTGATATTAATCTTGAATTTTATGTTACAGTAAGAGATTTTCATGACTGTTATATAAGGCTTCTGCAAATGCTTTATAAACATCATCTCTTTTATTTTCGCAGCAACTCCATCCCATCATTAACCTCGTTTTCAGATAAAGAATTTGAGACAGAGATTGAGTAACTTGCCAGGTTATACAGCTGGGAGAGGGGAGAGCTGGAAGCTTTCAGAATCTCTATAACATTAATTTGTAATAATTTGTACTTGTAACCCTAACAAGTTTGTTTCCCAGATGGTTGTATTTTTTTTAAAATGAGGGAACCAAGATCTAGAATGAATATGTTACTCAGTATCATTTTGAGCTTCTCATCTTTGTAAAGCTGTAGTTAATCCTCTGTCCCAGTGCTTAGGAATGGTTTCCTACCCTGCTTTTTGCATTATTTGCTATCTAGTGTTAAAATAATGGATTCGTCTCCTAAAGTTTTAGAATTCTTCAATTTTATACATAGAGCATCTTAAATTTATGATGTTGAATACGTATGTTCCTTTGATGGAAGAGTGAAGCATTCTTGGTTTTATATGCTTATATTTAAAACTAATTTAATATAGACATGTGTTTTTGACAGAACCTTAAAGTGTTATGAATGACACTGTATCTTG
>SJYF01000302.1:6433148-6447824 GCA_006410515.1 Procapra przewalskii
CCCTCCCCATTCCTGCTCGCCCCTCCCCTTCCTTCTCCTCTCTCCACCACCCTTGAAATCCTAATGGCAGTTGACCATAGAAGGCCCTCTAAACAGACACTGTTTTACTTCTCCAGGTGAGTTGTGGCGTGGCGGGGGAAGCTGCCTTCCCCCTTGGTGAGGAGAGCTGTTTGTCTTGGTCATTCTCCATCCCAGGGGCAGAAGGTTGCGGGCTGCCGGGTTTTGCAGCAGCCTCCCAGCGTTCCCTCGGACCATGCTTCTTAAGCTTCCACAAACACATGCCTCAGTGCCTGCCTTCCCCTTACATGTGTTTTTCTTTTCCTTCTTCCTCTTCTTTTTGCTCTAATCGAGGGCACACATAGTCTGTTAGAAGTTTTTTTTTTTTTTTTTTTTAATGAGAAACTTGAGGCAGTTGGGAAAGGCAAGGAGAGGCAGCAGATGAGGTGTCTTTGGGTGAGTCACGGTGCTTTAGGAAGTGGGGTGGGAATGTAACAGATGAGTTGCAGTCGCCACTGGGAGTGGGAACTGAGCTGAGTTACAGCTGTCCCCGTGCTTCCCTCTCCACTGTGGAGTGAGAGCGTCAGAGCAGTGCTGGGGAAATTCAGTGGTAGCTCGTGTGTGCTGGTGAATCTTCTATTTCTAAATTTAATTTGCAGAAACAGCTGGATGATTTTATTTATTTAAGACACAGAACCACAGAAAGCCAGGAATCGAACGGATTTAGAGTTGTTTTTACCATAAACCTATTATATTGTTTACTTTATTTGTAGGACAACTTTTCACATAGATTGAGGGGAAAAGCAAACTAATGGAGCTGAAAAAGATTCTGGTTTTGGATTATAAAGAATATTCTCAAAACTCATTCAGTCACTGTACATCTTCAAGTACTTTAGGACCCAGTAAGATGTCAACACTTCAGGCTGGGCTGAAAGTTTCCAGTTTCAAAAAGAAAGATGACCGCTGGTTATGTAATTATGAAACATCTATCCAAATAAAAAGTCAGCTCTCTGTGTCTCTGCTCAGTAGTGTAGGTTTTAAACTAATCCATATGGCGTAATATTCCTTGGCCAGAGAAGAAACAGAATTTCTACCTTATTTATAGTAAAGCATATATTCTAATTGAACCCTCTGAATGCATTTTTGAGTCCCAAATAAGTCCCTAACAAATTTATCTAGTCCCAGTGCATCCACAGATTGTCAAGAGCTGCTAGGGATGGATGATTGAGTTATTTGAAAACAGTGAAAATTTAATGGAGGAGTAATACCATGGACACCATGTAGTCATTGATTTCTATTGTGACAGCTCCTTTTTATTCCATAAATGCAAAAGGTGGCTTATTTTCCCATAAAAAGACTATGATTCTCAAAATATAGAATAATTGTCAGAAGCTGAGAGTGAAAGATTTCCTTTGGAAGCCTCCTAGATTTTAAAATGGTGATTTGCTGGTAGCAAGTTGATTGAAAATGTTATCTGACTTGTATGAGATTTAAATAATTGATTTAATGAGAGAGAGAATATTCAGTTACTGCAGTAATTGGTTGGCAAAGCCTTTAGAGCAGAATTATTTAGTCCTCGTTATAAAGGATTGCACCTTTAATCAGGGTGCTTAATCTGATTTCTTGAATGTATCTATGGCTTGTCTGACAAGCGCAGTAACAAGTGAGTTCTGAATTGTAGGAACCGATCAAAATGTAATCAGTGTCAATTGCCATTATTGTAGTTTATTGCATCTTGCTGTCAGTTGCTGTAATCAAGAGCTGTTGAAGTGCTTTAAAAAGTCTTTAGACTTTTGAGTAATTGACTTCATATATCTGATGTTACGGCTGTGAAATAACCATCACTTCCTGTTTTACTTTATTTTCGAAAAATTTGAGGATAGCATTGTGTTATCACGCATCCTTTCTCTTCTGAGGGGCATGCGTGACTTAATGCACTGTTCCTGTTTGAACAGGATTTTCTTTTTTGAGCTTTAATTTGAAAAGGGTATGCCAACAAAGTGTTTCCTTGCATATTTAGACACATATAGTACAATGAAGGAAAAAACCCTGAGATGACTAGTTTTTTGGGGAGTCTTAGTTGAAACATTCTGGAATGAGGGAGAAATAAGTCTCTTTCACAAATCTCTTAGTTTCTCCTCTGGATGGTCAGAGTGTAGAAACTCAAAGCAGTTTCTGTTGATTGACTAATGTCATTCATCATAACCCATTTACTGCTTCTCTCTTTGGGTAGAATGCTTATACTTTTGGTGACTCAGCTGTGGTGATTACCTGCACATTTAATGATTCATGGAAGTCTGTATACAGCCCTGATTGACTTTGATGCTCTCAGTAGAGTGTTTATGTCACCTCCATTGTGCACAGGAAGAGCTGAAGTTCAGATAGGTTAGCACTGACTTGGAGTGGTGGAGCTGGTCAGGTTTGCAGCGGGACTTAAGCCTAGGTGTGTGATCCCTCAGTGCACTCTCTTCCCTGCTACTGGGTCACAGCCTTCCAAGGCTCGGAGATACCACCACACTCAGAATGCTTGCTTTTCCCACCATCCTTTTTGAAAACATTTCAGAACTGATTCTTTCCTTTTCAAAATCAACTGTGCATTCCATCCCCTCCTCCCTCTCCTGCCCCTTTTCCTTCAGCTCTTCTTGTTCTTTTTTTAGTGCATGTTTTATGTCTTCTTTAGAGCTTACTAGGTATTTGAAAGGGCATTTGGAAGAAACTCATTATTAATTAATTTTAGGACAAAGAATACCGATTTAGCATGAATGTCAGAAATGTTTTGTAGTGGCTTCTAATAAATACCTCCTGGATGACAGTGTAAGTTGTAATGTTCATAGGAAAGATTACTCATAAAAGACTTTTTAAGTTTATGCGGCATCATATTTCTGTTTTGGTTGATCATGTATTAGTCTTTGGAGAGATGGTATGATGAGTGCAAACCTTAGAAGTGTGGGACCAGACTTGCTTCCTTCTTCTCCACTGAGTTGATCTTCTCATAGTAATTTTAACATTAAGGGTGCTGTTTCCCCTGTCATTACACAGTGTGGTAACAATAATGCCACCTGCAGCAAGTTCAAATATATAGGCACTTCGTATGTCACATGCTCTAAGCCATGGCAGCTGAGTAGTATCTTAGAACAGTCATAGTAATAGCGATCTGTGCTTTGCAGTTGTGAATACTAAAATGCTTTGCAGTTGTGAATACCGAAATGCTTTTTTAAGATCTTCCATACTCCTAGCCCAACCCTTACCCTTTTACTTTGATCTCCACTACAGATTTTCTGAAGTGCTAGAAATGTCTGAGCATAGAACATGGCTTGTCATATGATAAGAAATTGTATGTGATATTTTTTATAGGAAACCACAGAATTCAATATTTGTGGTTTGGCTGTTTAGGAATCTAAGCATTGTCAGCTAGTCAAGAGGGCCTCTGAATGGCAGGTTTTAATATTTGTTTCTTCCTTGCTTGCTCACTAGATGTGAAGACCTGCAACGAGGTCGATCTGGAGAATTCCATAGATTGGGAAGTGAAGACAATAACAAGTGCCCTGAAACAGTATTTGAGGTGAGCGTCTCTTGGCGGGGGGCGGAGCAGACCGGGGCTGTAACACAGCCGATGCTGACTCTCCATGTCAGCTCAAAAGTCAGTTTATGTGAAAGCATAAACTATGAGTACCTAATGTGATGCTCCGGGAAGCGTGGTCCATAGTCAGTGAGCACCAGCTGACAGGTCAGTTGCACCTAAAGAGGACTGGAAGAGACTTGGGTTTTGAAATGCGGATATGAGTTCTCGGAATTAAATGCTCTGAAACCGTGAGGAAGAAAGCTATTTATTACGTTCACTGAATCTTTTCTTTGTGTTGTATGCTAAAGTGAAGATCTCTTAATTTAAATGTAAACCCTATGAAGTTAAACACTTATGATAATGACACAAAGATACAAAGCTATTTGAAAAAAAGTTTAATGGATGAGGTGTTTTTTAAAGATGAACTTTGAGTTTCACATTTTTGCTATAGAGTTCAAAAAAAGTTCAGCATTTCTATGAGCATTCACCTTTCTTGAAAAAAATAAAGGAACTGAATGATCACAAAGCTGGAGGGTAGAGGAAGGACAAGTACATGGAGCAAAGGAATGGGAAATAGTCACAGCTGCGGCTCCTCAGCTGTGGGTCTGCTGGGGACTTTGATTTTTGTCTGGCCATCAAATGGCACTGCCTCCCCAGCACGAGTTGTTTTTAAACCAACACACAGGATTATTTTTCAGGGAAATGCTATTTGGGTTCCAATAAGCACATTAGAGTCAACTGTTAGGCCGTATTTTATATTTTAAAAATTTCAAACAAATAGGCAGGAAGATGAATATAATGACTTCTCATCACCCCAGTATCCTGCTTCTTCAGTTCTCAACGTTCGACACTTGTTTCATCAGTGTCCCTACTGCCATGTTTTGGCGATTATACTTTAGAGATTTTCTAAACCATCATACTGCTGCACTCATAAATATTTGAGTGTATCTCAGAAAAGATAAGGACTTAAAAAAAGGGACCAAATAGAAAAGACAAACTGTATCATGCGTGTGGGCTCAGTGGTGTCCAACTCTTTGCGACCCCTTGGACTGTAGCCCGCCAGGCTTCTCTGTCCGTGGGATTCTCCAGGGAAGCATCCTGGAGTGGGTTGCCATTTCCCCCTCCAGGGATTTCCAGTAATTGCCAAAATGCTGGGACAATGAGAGGGCCTCCCCTGCCCCCAGGTGTCCAAAACGTCTCACGTTGGATGAGAAGCTGACTGAGGTAGTGGCTCAGTATAACGCGTTGTATATGGGAATCTTGTCATTCTTATTACTGCTTCCCCAGTGTTAACAATAGTTAAGGGATTTCCGTGGTGGTCTAGTGGTCAAAAATCCGCCTTCCAATGCAGGTGACTGGGATTCAGTCTCTGGTCAGGGAACTAGGCTCCCACATGCTGCAGAGTAACCAAGCCCATGAACAGTGATTATGGAGCCCTGTGCCACAGGAAATAGCCCATGAGCCACAAGGAAGACCCAGAGCAGCCAAAAAAAAAAACAAACCTAAAAAAACCCAGTACTTAATTCTTATTTTTTTATGCCGCACTGCTTGGCTAGACATACAGCAATGATGTAAGTAGCATGAAGGTATTTAGATACAAATTCATTTTTATTGGAAATGAAACACTATGGGATTTCTAAGCAATCTCATCCCCCTCCGCCCCAACCCCTTCCTTTTTGGAACCCTTTAACTTTCATTCTCTGACAGATGAACAGTTTCTTTTATCACTCCTTCCAGCTTGATCCCGCTTTGAAACAAAACCAGAGCTTTGCATTTTGATTGCGTCTTCTTTTTGTTTATTTAGTTGGGTGTAATTCGTTTTGTTTTTCTTCTTTGAGTATAGGGGATGAAGGGGAGAGAGAGGAAGCAAGAGAACAGCTTTTCTTCACTAGAGCTTTTCAGTTTTAGTTCCACTGTCTCCACTTGTCTGTGTGTGTGGCACTGTGTGTGTGCGTGTGCGTTGTGTACCCCCCTACATTGTATGTAAGATAGAATAGTGGCTGCAAGGGCATGGTGGAAGGATGAGACTGGTGTGAAAGGGGACGGACCTGTAATGGGCAGTAAACAGGCCACAGAGATGTAATGCACAGTATAGCGACTGTAGACAGCAACAGTGGACTACAATTAGGTAATGTGATAAATTCCGCTACATTGGTTATCACATCACAATATATGAATGATCAAAATAACACACTGTACGCCTTCCACGTATCTAATGTTCCAAGTGAAATGTATTCAGTAAAAAAATGAAATGTAGGGGGAGCAGAGTCTGTAAATATATTTTTGCATCTGTTTTGCTAAGCAGTTTTATTGAAGTGTAATTGATGTACAATAAACTGCATATATTCATAGAATATATTTTGACAAGTTTGATGTGCATGTACATCTGCGAAGCCGTCAGCAAAGTCCGGATGGTGAACCTGCTGTCAGGGGTTCCTCAAGCCCCTCTGAATTCCCTCTCTCTCACTTTTCTCTTCTCATTCCCTCATCCCTGGGCAAACCATTTGGCTTGCTTTCTGTCACTATTCATTAATTGACATTTCCTGTAATTTCAAGTAAATGGAATTATACAGCATGTACTTTGAAAAATCTGGGTTCTTGGACTTCCCTGGTGGTCCAGAGGGTAAGACTTGGCTCTTCCAACACCGGGGGCCCTGGTTCCATTTCTGGTTGGGGAACTAGGATCCCACATTGCTGCATGGCCAAAAAAGTAAAAAAATAAAATCTGGGTTCTTTCACTTGGTATAATTTGAGATTCACCTATGTTGTGGCAAGCACCAATGGTCCATTCCTTTTTGAGGCTAACTGGTGTTGCTTCTTATGGATATACCATAAATTTCTTCTTTTATCCATTTACCTGTTAATAGATACTTGCATTATTTGTTGCTTTTGGCTGTTATAAATAAAGCTACTAAACACCTTTGTGTATAAATCTTTTGAGTGAACTTAGGCTTCCCAGGTGGCGCCAGTGGTAAAGAATCCTCCTGCTAGTGCAGGGGATACAAGAAACTGGTGTTTGATCCCTGGGTGGGAAGATCTCCTGGAGAAGGAAATGGCAATTCAGTTCAATATTCTTGCCTGGAAAATTCCAGGCACAGAGGAGCCTGGCAGGCTACAGTCCATGGGGTCACAAAGAATCAGACACAACTGAGCACTGAGGCTTTCATTTCTCTGGGTGAATCCTAAGAGTATAGTGCCTGGGTCTTATGATAGGTATATATTTAACTTTTGGGGAAACGGACAAGCTTCTTTCCAGAGTGGCTATGTTTTTTTACATTCCCACTTACGGTGTACAAGAGTTCCATTTCCTTTATATCCTTGCCAAATCTTTTTATTTTGCATACAGATCCTTAGATATCTGCTTTGCAAATGTTTTCTTCCTACCTTTGTGGCTTGTCTTTTTATTCCCTTCAAAGTGTCCTTCAAAGAGCATTAAAAAATTTTGATGATATTGTGTTTATTTATTAGTTGCTATGGACTGTACTTTTGCCTAATGCAAAGTCACAAAGATTTTGTTTTCTTCCAGAAGTTTTATAGTTTTAAGTTTTACACATAGGTCTATGATCTATTTTAAGTTAGTTGTTGTATAAAATATAGAGTGTGGATCTGAGTTCACTTTTGAATGTGTATATCCAGGTGCTTCAGTACCATTTGTGCTAAAAACTATCCTTTCTCCTCTAAATTGTCTATTGAGATGATCTTACAGTTTTTCATCTTTAGTTTGCTAGAATGGTGGTGGTTGTGAGTTGCATTAATTTTATTTTAATATTAAGGCAGTTACACTTCTGTGATGGGCTTCCTTGGTGGCTCAGTGGTAAAGAATCTTGCCTGCCAATGCAGGAAAGGTGGGTTCTCATTCCAGTATTCTTGCCAGGAACATCGCATGGACAGTGGAATCTGGAGGGCTACAGTCCATGCGGTCACAAAAGAGTTGGGCATGTCTTAGCAACTAAAAAAACAAGAATTTCTGTGAAAAACCCAACTTAGTTGTGATGTATTATCCTTTTATTTATCTTACTGAATTCCAGTTGCTAACACTTTATGTAGAATAGTTACATCTACATTCATGAGTAATATCAGTCTATAGTCTTTTTGTCTTTAATTTTGGTATTAATACTAAGGTAAATGCTGATATCAAAGAATGACTTAGAAAGTATTCCCTCATATTTTCTGGAAGGATTTGCATAGAATTGGTAGTATTTCTTCTTTAATTGTTGGATAGAATTTATCAGTGAGTCATCTGGGTCTAGAGTTTTTTTATTGGCAGAATGTTTACAAATTCATTTTCTCTAACAGCCATGGGATAGCTGTTTCTCAGATTAAGTACTTCTTATGGCGTGAGCTTTGATAGTTTATGTCTTTTTAAGACATTTGTCCCTTTCATCGAAACTGTTAAGTTTGTGGGCATGAATAGTTTCATAATATTTTATTTTCTTTCTAATACTTTTAGAGCCTGCAGTGATTCTTCAGTCACCTCTGTTATTTGTGATTGGTAATTTGTGTTTTCTATCTTTTATTTCCTAATTATTATGGCTAGGCTTCCCAGGTGGCGCTAGTTGGAAAGAACCCGTCTGCCAGTGCAGGAGATGTAAGAACTGTGGGTTCGATCCCTGGGTGGGGAAGATCCCCTGGAGAAGGAAATGGCAACCCACTCCAGTATTCTTGCATAGAAAATCCCATGGACAGAGGGGCTGGTGGGCTGTAGTCCATGGGGTCACAGAGTCAGACACGACTGAGTGAGCAGCTGCAGACTACCCAACTTTATGGATTATTTAGAACTGGTTTTTGTATTCACTTATTTTCTCTGTTGTGTTTTGTTTTCTGTTTGATTGACTTCTGCTCTGATCTTTGTTTCTGTTTTTCTGCTTATCTTCAGTTTAATTTACTTTGTTTTTTGGGCTTTTTTTTTTTTTTTTTGGCTGTTCAGGGTAGAAAGTTTAAGACTTTTTTTTTCACATAAATACTTAGTGGTATAAAATTTCCCCCGAATACTGTTTTACCAATATCCCTTAAATTCTGATATGTCTTATTTTCATTTTAATTCACAGTTCTTCCTAGTTTTCCTTTCTTTGAGGTTTTCTAGATATCTCTGTTACTGATGTCTAATTCAGTTTTTAATTGTAAACAGAAATACCCTGTTTAAATTGAGCCCTTTAAGTTTATTGAGATTTGTTTCATGGTCCAGGATATCTTTATCATAATGAGTCCTCCATACGCACTAGGAAAGAATGTGTTTTCTGTTGATTTTGGATACAGTGTCATTTAGGTGATAGGCATACCAGTTAGGTGGGCTTCCCTTGCAGCTTAGCTGGTAAAGAATCTGCCTGCAATGCAGAAGACTTGGGTTTGATCCCTGGGTTGGGAAGATCCCCTGGAGAAGGGAAAGGCTACCCTCTCCAGTATTCTGGCCTAGAGAATTCCATGGAGTCCATGGGGTTGCAAAGAGTCAGACACAACTCAGAGACTCACTTTCACTTTGATATCAGTTAGGTACATTGATGGTTAGTAGCTGTGGTCAAATCTGTATCCTAATTGATTTTGTTTACTTGTTGTTTATTATTTTATTTTTGTCTACTTGTTTTTATCAGTTACTGGAACAGAGAGATGTTTAAATCTCTGGTCACACTTGTGGACTTGTCTTTTTCCTCCTTGTAGTTCCATCGGTTTTTGCTTCATGGATTTTGAAGATCCTGTTATTAGACCCATTAACATTTATGATTGTTGGAAATTCCCTGGCAGTCCAGTTAGGAGTCTGTACTTTCATTGCCGAGACTGAGGGTTCAATCCCTGGTTGGAGAACTAAGAACCTGCAGGTCATGGGGGCACAACCAAAATAAATAAATTAATAAACTTTAAAAACTTATTTAGGATTGTTTAAAAAATTAGGATTGTTATGTCTTCTTGATGAATTGACCTCTTTGTCAGTGTGAAATGACCTTCTTTATCCCTGGCATTTTGAATGTCATTTGAATGTGTTTTAAATTTTTTTTCTTTGTGTGTGTGTTTGTGTGTGTGTGTGTGTGTGTGTGTGTGTGTGTATGTCTTTAATTTTTTTAAAGAACATTTGAAGAGGAATTTCTGGGCTTCATGATATAAACGTTTTAACAAGTTTTTATCTTTTATGTTGCCAGATTGCCCTCCAGAAAACGAGTGCAGATTGATAACTCATCTTAATGTTCTTTAAGTGTTTATAGAGTTTGAAGATCTGGTCTTTTAAAATTTTAGATACATATAAATGTTGATTGAACTAACATTCTGTTGACCACAGTATGAAATCTACTATTTATTTAATCTGCTTTGTAGAAAATTAAAATGATTTTTTTAAAGTTGTCATCAATTTTATTTTATATTTTTATTGTTTCATAGGCATATACCAAAATTGAGTATTATATTTTTATAAGAGATGTAAGAGGAAGGGCTTGATTTCTTTAAGTTTGTTTAATCTTCTTTTTTGTGGCGTCTTCAGTGAATGCCCTAGGGCTGACTGTCAATATTATGTTTATATTTGGTTGGATAAAATGTTTGACTTTAAATAAGTTAGTCGGTGGAAGGAAGTTTTATATATGAAATCAGATGTTTGTAAAGGTACTTTCCTACCTTAAATGTGAAATACTGTGTGCTTAGATCTGATAGGAATTTGTGACTGCTTAAGCTTTTGATAATGCCTGGTGCAGGTAACACTTAATAAAGGAATCCATTTGAATGATATATCTTTTTTGATATGTAAAAGTATTTCTTGGAGAGTTTTGCACATAGAGAAATGCATGACATATTGAATATCCTTTTATAAAAAGTGCAAAGAGAGGTGACCTGTTTGTCTTTGGTAATTCTGAGCTGTCTTTTCCATGTAGGAGTCTTCCAGAGCCGCTGATGACCTATGAGTTACATGGAGATTTCATTGTTCCAGCCAGTAAGTATTGTGTCGAGATGATAGAAAGAGTTCTGTGGTTAACTGTGTATACACTAAAATTTCCACTAAATGGAAACTGAATTTTGATTTAAGTCTCCCTAATTTAATTTCCATTTAAATTTCCACTAAATCTCATTTCCACTAAAATGAGAGATTTGTTTTTGTTATAATCTGTATTAAAAATGGAAATCACTTTAGGAGGTGTTTGACATTTTCCCCATTTTCATCTTTTAGAAGATGAAAAAAGGAACAATTAATATATGCATTCATACATTCACAGATGTTTATTTACTGCCTACCGTGCACTGGTCTCTGGTAGATAATGAATATATTGAGCTGTGAAAGGATTTCTGCCCCCACGAGTGATTCTGTAGCAAATATTGGGGTTCACACACTTCTCCCTAAACCATAATATGTATAATAATGTCATGAGCACAATGTGATGGGAACACAGACATGTTTAACTTGCAGAAGGTTGGGGAGATTAGCAGATTTGGAGAGATGAGCAGGTTGGAAATGACTTCACATAGAAAGATATTTAGATGGAAACTGCAGGCAGAAGGAATATTGTGAGCTTATGCCAGAAACCCACACAATATTTGGTAGAGAGTGAATTCTATGTGATAAAACGTTAAATGAAAAAGGCTTATAGTTGGTAGAATTTTAATTTGTGATTGCATTTTTTTGTGAGTCATAACTCATTTCTTGTTTTCTTTCTATTATACACTCAATTATACTGTTATACACACTCAGTTTTTATATTTGACACATGGTATTTAATCATCATAGTCCTCCTAAATATTCTGGTGTTAGGTATTTAATAGTTAAGGAAAGCAAGGTTGGAATATGTTAAGTACCTTGCTAGGTTATAGAGATCTTCATTTAAAATTCACAATCCCAGTTCTATTGGCTAAAACCTGCAGTATTGGTTTTCACAGGTGCACTGACGGTAGCTGTAATTGTATTTTCATTTCCGTTTATTTTTTTCCCTTGGATGTATTCCATAGTTTAATCTGTTGAAAACCTTAGAGCAATCCCTTTGGGTCCTATGTTGCTGCTGCCCAAATATTGCTTTAAATGTTATCTCCTTGTGAGGTCCCTGCTCCAGCCAGCATGAAGGTTCCTGGGAGGTCGCAGAAAGAAGTAATGGGTCAACCCAGTTAGATTCTGCATATAAAACAGGCGTTTGCAAAAGGCAAAAACATGGTTCTATTCACTTGTTTTCACGTGGAAGAGGACTTTTTCAAAAAGGGGAATCAGTGTGATCGAGGAAGTGGGGGCAAGGTTTCTTGGCAAAAACTCAAGCAAACGCTTAGTTGGTTTGAATTCTTCCCTGTGGCATTTCTGGCAAACCAGGGAAAGAGAAATTAAACTCTCGTTGGAGGACAATTGTTTCATGTTGTTTGCCTCCGAGACTGGAAAAAGCAGAAGAGTGCCAGTTTTAATCTAAAATCCTTTGAGAATTGGAGAAAGATAAAGTGATTATGGAATAAAGGTTTCAGTTACAATAAGTTAGTATCGTCATCACGCCTTGTAACTGAAGCCAGTATGTTTGAAATTCTAACATCAATGCATTTTTACCAGATGTAGAGGTAGGAGCTCACAAGTGGTTGCTAAGTCCTAGGAGGTGAGTTTCAGGAGTCGTTGAGGCTGTCCTTTAACACTGTGGAGGAAGAGATTGTGTAAGTACAAAAGGTAGCATCGCCTTCTCGACCAGTGCCTAATTTTTTGCTTCCGGACTTTGTGAGGATCCCATACAGCAGTCTCTCAGTTCCTGACCATTAATCAAACCCGTACCCTCTGCTGTGGAAGCTCAAAGTTCTAACCACTGGACTGCCAGAAAAATCCTTCCCTTCATTTTTTTTCCTTGTCAACTTCTTTCCTGTAGAGGTCTCCTGAGAACCTGTGAGTTCATTTCTGGAGTATTTAATACAAATAGAAATTTTTTCTCTCTGTTGTCATCACAGAAAAGAAATTTTTTCCTTCTTCATTCTTAACAAAACAAAACAAAACCTACTGATCTATGTTGAATGCATCAAGAAATTAAAAAAAATTCTTTTTCTTAGTAAAATTAAGAGCATTTCAGCTGATGGAGTTAACTTAAAATTGCTAAAGAAACTGGAAACCATCTGTGTAGGAAAATCACTCCTGTGTGTCTCCTGCACACATACAATACTTCACTTCTGGTCACCAAATGTGTGGGTTTCCCCCCATACCAACCAATTCTGTGATGCCAGCTGAGTGGCCTACAGCTGGATTCAGTTCTGATTCTGTCTACCTGGAGTTGACCTCTGATCCCACAAGTTAAGGACTTGGTCCTACAAGACTGCCTTCCCATTAAGATACCAGTCCCACGTTATTCCTGGTACTTTTGATTGACTGGCTAGAAGTCCACTTTCTCATAACCCCCGTCCTGGACATGAGAATTTGTTAGAGTGGTTCATAGAACTCGTGAAAATGCAAGTTTCCCTTTATTTACCAGCTTACGGTAATGCATTTCATAAAGGATATGATGAAGGATGCAGATACACGGTCAGGTTCATAGGGCAAAGTCCAGATGTCTCCTGACTGTAGGAATGTTGGACCCATGAAGCTGGGATGTGCCACCCTCCTGGCATTTAGATATGTTCATTCACTTGGAAGCTCGCTCTATCTATATCCTGTGCTAGAGGGACTTTGTATGAAGTCTTCATCCTGTAGGCATGATGGATTTCTTGGCCCTCCATTTCTCCATTTCTTGGCCCTCTCCAGAGAATGGTGGATGGACCTGAAAATTCAAGCTTCTTTCTGGTGACTGTCCACCACCTAGAAGCCCACCAAAAGTCACCTCATTAAAACCAAAGGCATTCTGATTATCCCCGGATTCAGAGGGATTTGGGAGCTTGGTGTTAGATGTTCTTATCAGTCAGGAAATTGCAGAGCTCCTAGGAGTTCTGTGTCAGGAATGAGAAATATTAGAACATAAGACTCTCTGAGCACTCCTCACCCCCCTGCCTATAGACAAGGGTTTTAGGAGCTCAGTATCAGAAACTATATCAGGAACTCTCAGGCACAGAGACCAATATATGTATATTTCTTACTATTTCATATCATACGTCTTGTGAGAGAATATAAGGGGATTTTAGTATAGAAATTTGTAAGGCGAAAATACAGTTGGCTTGGTCCTGCTGAAATCAGGAGCTTACCCAGCTGGGGAAGACGGGTAGGCATTTACCTGGATCTGTTGCTGCACATGGGGTGTATTTCCTTTGAGAATGTTGTAGTCCTCAGTGTGTGTCTCAGCCTTTCAGGCTTACAGTCTTTGATAGATCATATTAGTAAGAATTGGTCCCTGGCTTCAGGGTTGTACTCATGCTAAACTTAATTTGAGAATGAAAACGGAAGGCTTGATGCCTAACACAGCATCACTGTAAAACTTCCTGTCTCCGAAATCAGAAATTGTCTTCTTCATTCCGTGCTCTTCAGTTCAGTATGTGTTATTCCTGTAGTCAAGTTACCTGGGAAGCAAAATCATAAATCACAAAGTTCTTTAGTCATTTGTAATGAAAACTATCACAGGAAAGGCACCACTGTTTGCCTAGCTAGATTGTTCTATCCTTGTTTCTTGTAGGGGAAACAAGACAAAGTCATGTTGTCTTGGTGAAGAGGGACTCATAAATCTGGAAATTAAAGAAATTGGATGCTTAATGACATCAAGCTATCTGAGCCTGATGTATTCAATATCTGGTAGATAGGGTCTCTCCCAGAAGAACAGGATTCCTTGATGTCTGTTAATTGAAGCCCTTTGTCCCATGGAAAGTACTTGAATGGTTACTGCTAATGGTTTCCTAAAATTACGGTATTATTGACTTATGACATTTAAATATTGAATTTAAGTTTATCTGTCTATCTTTGATAAGCTCCAGTAAGCTATGTTCGTATCTTTTCCAGTCTCCATTAGTTGGCACAGCAACGTAAGCAGATTGACCTTAAGTGTTGTAGATGCTGATTTGTAGTTTCACAATTTAAAATGCTTTTGCTATTATGGTAAACTCCTGTCGCTGGCAAATGGCAGGAATTTTGTGTTATGATGAATTTAGTATCTTAGATTTTTTAAAAAGTTATATCTTGCATTCTTCATCAGTTTATATTAGTTAAAATATAATGAAATGCACGTGGCATAAGCAGCTAAGGACAATTTATCTTAGGAAATTCCTTTTGAGTAACT
>SJYF01000302.1:6447835-6465038 GCA_006410515.1 Procapra przewalskii
TGAAAGTTATTATTATGTTGTAGCTGCATGAAAATGCCCATTAATATAAAAATTGAACAAAATGGAGAAAAAGTAGTTTCACTTTAAAAACTTTGTATCCACAAAATCTTCTTTTTGGAAGAAGGAAAATCAAACTCAGGAAGAAAAATGTGTGTGTGACTTCAAATAAGATGAGTGTGAGCTAGTGGGAGAGGGACTCAGGAAAGGACATGGAAGGTTTTGATTCTGCTTTTTAAAACTGATTATAGTATTTTTAGAAATGAAGAACCTTGTCCTTAGAAGGCAGGCAAACTGTTTTCCTATCTTGTATTTCTGAATAAGTGATAAATCAAAAATATTAAAATTAGATTTTCTTTGAAGAAGATGATTATTGACAAGAACCTTGTCCTTAGAAGGCAGGCAAACTGTTTTCCTATCTTGTATTTCTGAATAAGCGATAAATCAAAAATATTAAAATTAGATTTTCTTTGAAGAAGATGATTATTGACAAGATACACACATGCATTAGAAGTAGTGTTTCAGTGCAGAGTTTTCAAAAATTTTTAGTTTTTGAAAGTATGAAATTCTTATTGCAGGCAATTTTCCTTCCTTTCCCTGGGAATTTTTGACTGTTTTCGAGAGTCCCTGCTTTAATTTCATCTTTAAAATCAAAGCTGTGAATTGAAAAATGCTGTTATATTTTTATTGCTTTCATTTCCTTCCAGCTTTGATGTAGTAAGGTGTTATCTTGGTTTTAACTCCAGATTAAAAAGTTGATTATAATTTATCACCTAACTCTTCAGAGAGTTGTACTTTTACTTTCGATGGCAAATGTAGTCTGTATCTAAGAGTCTTTTATTATTTAATAGTATTTGATTAATACTCCTTTATCCTTTATCATATCATTTCTTAGCCTTTTTTACTTCCTCTTGCTTTATCAACAACATGTCCTGTGTTGTAAAATCTCATTCCTCTTCTGAAACAGTACTAATGAAAGTGTCAAGTGGAACAAACTCAACTTTACAAACATTGGAAGCAACCTAAATATTCATAAAATTAATGATGTGCAGTCCATTTAATGACCGAGAGATGTCTGTTATATATTAAACGAAACAGAATATTTGAATATCTCATTGAAAAAAAGGAAGGAAAACCCTGAAAGGATTAAATTTAAAAGTTACTAACACAGCCACTGTGGAGAACAGTATGGAGGGACCTAAAAAAGTATAAAACTAGTTACATATGATTCTGCAATCCCACTCTTGGACATATAGCTGGAAAAGCTGAAAACTCTAACTCAGAAACTTGTATGTACACCAGTGTTCATAGCAGTATTATTTACCATAGACAGAACATGGAAGCAGCCTAAATGTTCATTAAGAGATGAATGGATAAGAATGTGATTTGTGTGTATACACATACATACACACACAATGGAATATTAGCCATAAAAAGAATGAAATAATGCCATTAGTAGTAACATGGATGAACCCAGAGATTATCATACTAAGTGAAGTAAATCAGAGGAGAAGGCAATGGCTCCAGTACTCTTGCTAAGAAAATCCCATGGATGGAGGAGCCTGGAAGGCTACAGTCCATGGGATCACTGAGGGTCGGACACGACTGAGCAACTTCACTTTCACTTTTCACTTTCATGCATTGGAGAAGGAAATGGCAACCCACTCCAGTGTTCTTGCCTGGAGAATCCAGGGACAGGGGAGCCTGGTAAGAGGCGGTCTATGGGGTCACACGGAGTCAAACACGACTGAAGTGACTTAGCAGAAGTAAATCAGACAGAGAAAGACAAATACCATATGATATCACTTCTATGTGGAATCTTAAAAAAAAATGATACAAATGAACGTATTTACAAAATAGAAACAGACTCACAGACATAGAAAACAAATTTATGGTTACCCAAGGGGAAAAGGGGTAAGGTGGGATAAATTAGTTTCTTGGGAGTAACATATACACACTTGTTGTTGTCTAGTCAGTAAGTTGTGTCTGACTCTTGTGACCCCGTGGGCTGTAGCCTACCAGGCTCCTCTGTCCATGAGATTCTCCAGGTAAAAATACAAAAGTGTGTTGCCATTTGCTTCTCCAGGGGATATTCCCCCCCAAAGGATAGATCCTGAGTCTCCTGCATTGGCAGGAGGATTCTTTACCACTAAGCCACCAGGGAAGCTCATAAACACACTACTATATCGGGTCGGACATGACTGAGTGACTTCACTTTCACTTTTCACTTTCATGCATTGGAGCAGGAAATGGCAACCCACTCCAGTGTTCTTGCCTGGAGAATCCCACGGACGGGGGAGCCTGGTGGGCTGCCGTCTATGGGGTCGCACAGAGTCGGACACGACTGAAGCGACTTAGCAGCAGCATATATAAAATAGATAAACAACAAGGACTTACTCTATAGCACAGAGGACTATATTCAGCATCTTGTAATGACCTAAAATGAAAAAGGATCTGAAAAAGAATTTTAAAAATTACGATTTGATCTTAGGGTGAGATAAGTTTTATGAGTGACTTGGACTTTTCTTTGAAACATAATAGAAATGTGCACAAATAATCACTGTGCAGTTAATGATTTTCAGTGCAGTGGAGATAGCCATGCAGTTAGCCCTCAGGTCAAGAAACTGAATATTGAGGAATTGCCTGGTAGCCACCACCGAGGTGAAACAGCCACCCCCGGTTACTGTCCCCACCTCCCCCATGCTCTGACCTTCTGACGTCGTGGGTGAGGGTTGCTGCATTTGACCTGTACGTGAATGGAATCATGCGGGATATACTGACGTGTCTGGCTTTCTTAAGTTCGTCTAACGAGATGTCTTCCTGTGGGGGAATCAGCACATTACTCTCACGGCGGTCAGCGCTCCATTGTGTGAATATACCGTCATCCACCTGTTCCAGTCTTGACGCATACTTGAGTTGCTTCAATTTTGGACTATTCCCTAAAGTGCTGCTGCCAAGAGCATTCCGCTGTGTGGAATGGTCCTGTGGCATTTTGGGATCATCGGGGATGTGTGTTCAACATCAGTGGATTTTGCCTAACCGTCCTCCAATTGGTTGTGCCATTTACCTGTTCCACCTAGTGAATGCATGACAGTTCCACTGGCTTCGTGTCCTTGTCAAAGCTTATTATTCACTTAAAGCCATCCTGACAGTTGTGTAGGAGATTTTATTGTGGTTTTAATTTCTATTTTCCTGATAACTAATGAGGTTCAGTGTGTTTTCCATACACGTATGGGGTATTTAACTGTCCTCTTTCATATATTTTTGCTTTACGCTTCCCCATTTTTCTTTTGGGTTGTCTCTCTCTCTCTCTTCTGATTGTAGGAGTTCTATGTACTCTGATTGCATGTTCTTTTTTTTAACTATATGTATTTCTGATTTTTAGTGATTTTTTAATTGAATTTTTACTTTATCTGTTTTCTAAAATTTTAGCAGAACAGACTTTTTTTTTTTTACAGTGATAAGGTGAAACTATTATTTTGAAAAAGCATATTCCCTAAGTCAAGTAGAGAAAGACAAATACTGCATGATCTCACTTATTTGTGAACTTAAAAACAAACAAAAAACCTTCAAGTTCATAGACACTGAGATCAGATGAGTAGTTGACAGAGGTGGGAGGCAATGGGGTGGGAAAATGGGTGAAGACGGATAAAAGGTACAGACTTCCAATTGTAAAATAAATGAGTCATGAGGATGTAATGGCTACAGCTTGATGGCTATAGGTGATAACACTGTATTGTATGTTTGAAAGTTGTTAGAAGTTCTCATCATGAGGAAAACAATTCGTAACTATATGTGGTGACAGATGTTAATTTGTTATGATGATCATTTTTCATTTTGCAGTGTATCCAAATATTGAATTACGGTGTTGTACACCTGAAACTAATATAATGTTACATGCCAATTATAAAAAGTTAAAAAAATAAAACATACTAAATTCCCCTTTCTTAATCGGCTTTGCCTTTCTCTTCCTGTCTTTGTCCTTTCTCCCACCACCCCACTGTCCCCACCTTTTTTTCCTTTTTGGCTGAGCCTTTTGGCATATGGCACTTCTCCGTATACCGCAGATCAGTCTCATGCCCCCTGCAGTGGAAAGGCAGAGTCTTAACCACTGGGCCACCAGGGAAATCCGCTCCTATTTTGAAGAGCTGGTTGGAGCCCCACCCTCCTTGTCCACTTCAGCACCTCACTGTTTAACTTCCTACTTCCGTTAGGTAGATTTTGCCGTATCTGGGGCTCCTCCTGTGTTTGGATTCCCCAGTCTCTGCTCAATTCCCGATGGTGTGATCGTCCGAGCTACCCGGTCTTCATTAGGTTTCTTCTCGTTTGGCTGTCTGATGGCGCTGAGCCTCCCTCGTCTCTGTCTCTTCCTCCTCCCGTGTGTTGCTTCTCCTTGTTGGCCTCTGCCCTGTGCGTCTTTGGAGCTCTTTTCCCCACCATGGCCTTTGTTGGCCTCTGGAGTATTTGGCAACGCTGGCCATGTGCCAGAGGCCACACGCTTTGGAGACTGTGGCTAGCCTTCAGCTCTAAAGCATCTCCCCCTTCATAGATGCCTGTTAGAGTGCCAGCCCTTGAATGTCACTTTCTCCATCGCTCACCATTGTCTTCCTCCTCAAACGTGCTTTGCCTCCTGGGTTCCTGTCTGTCCTGCCAGATAACCCAGCCGAGAAACGTCTTCATCTCTGCCTCTTCCTCTGACCCACAGCCGAGCTGAGGCTGGATCCTGGGAATTCTGCCCGTTCCGTAATAGCTCTCACATTAGAGGAACACAGACCGCAGCAGTAACACGGATGACATCCGTCATGTTTGCTAACAGCTGGAGTGCCTCTCTAGGCCAGCCACTGGGGCTCAGCGCTTGACAACGGTCACCTTACTGAATCTGAGTGGCCTTCTGAGATAGTGCTGTTCACTTCATTTTGTAGGTGAGGAAACAGGCCTAGAGAGCTTAGGCAACTTGCTTAAGGCCACTTTGCTGTTAGTTGGGAGCAGTGGTTGTACTGTCTGACTGCAGACTACACTTTCTTGCTCTATTTTCTCATTTGTGGTTCCACCCCTTTCCAGACTTCCCTGGTGGTTCAGATGGTGAATACTCTGCTTGTAATGTGGGAGACCCAGATTCGATCCCTAGGTCAGGAAGATCCCCTGGAGAAGGAAATGGCAACCCACTCCAGTGTTCTTGCCTGGAGAATCCCATGGACAGAGGAGCCTGGTGGGCTGTAGTCCATGGGGTTACAAAGAGCTGGACACAACTGAGTGACTAACAACTGCTTTCCCCATCTGCCTGCCCCTTCCTGCCTCACTACTTCTTGCCCACATAGCATTTCTCTCTTAATTTGTTCTTTTCCCCATTCAAATTCATCCTCCAGAAATTTCAGGTATATCTTCCCCTCTGCTCATATTCTTTCTTGCTTTACTTTCAGTGACTGATTTAGAAGCCATCAGTCAAGAGAGTTCTTTTTAAAAAAAATTTTTATGACAGTGTAGTTGATTCACAGTGATGTGTTAGTTTCATGTGTACAGCAAAGTGAATCAGTTACACACACACACACACGTATACATACATTTACTCTTTCTTAGATTCTTACCCGTATAGGCCATTACAGAGTATTAAGTAGAGTTCCCTGTGCTACAGAGTAGGTTCTTACTAGTTAACTGATTTGTGTACAGTGTGTATATGTCAATCCCAGCCTCCAATTTATCCTCCCCGTTACCTTTGATAACTACACATTTGTTTTCTACACCTGTCATTCAATTTTTGTTTTGTGAATAAGTTCATTTGTACCGCTTTTAAAAAAGATTGAGCATGTGAGCAATATGATATCTGTCTGACTTCATTCTGTGTGACAATCTCTAGGTCCATCCACATCAGTGCAGGTGGCGTTATTTTGTTCTTATGGATGAGTAAGCTTGGTCTTTACAGACCAAAGTTTGGTTCTGACCACCTTTCTGTAAGTTGAAGCTGCCCTCTGTGAGGAGGCTGTGTACTTTCTCACACTGTTTGCCGAATGCAGAATGTACCCCTCACCTCCCTGTTCTGCCTGTCCCTGAAACCTTTCCTGTTTTTCAAGCCCCTGCTTCAATGCTCTCCCTTATGTGAAGCCTTCCTGCGCGTCCCTGCCAGCTCTCTGTGAACTTCCACAGCTGTCTGCAACCTTCCTTCCTGATGTGGTAACCTGAGCAGCTAATTCTCGTTAGCCACTTCTTTGACACCTCTGAAAACTCAAGCATAATTTTCAATATTAAGTGGTTTTTTTTTTTGATGTGTTCCTTAATTTTCCATCAACACAATAAAAGGAATTTAGGCACATTGTTCATAAGAGCCATGGATGATAAGACCAAAGGCCTAAGGCATTAAGGGACTATATTTGTTCCCTTAAGCTACTGTGACAAAGAACCACAAACCGAATGGTTTAAAACAGGAGAAGTTTATTCTCTTACAGCTGAAGAGGTGAGGTCCGAAATCCAGGTGTCAGCAGGGCCTGCTCCCTTGGAAGACTCTAGGGCAGGGTCCTTCCTTGCCTCCTCCATCTTCTGACATTTCCTGGCAAATCCTGGTGACCCTTGGCTTGTAGCTTCATCACTCCACTGACACATGATAGTCTCTCCTGTGTCTGCCTTCATAGAGGTCGTCTTCCCCCGGGCCTTTGTTTTCTTATAAGGCAATGGGCATATTGGATTTGGGGCTTCTCTGGTGGCTCAGCTGGTAAAGAACCTGCCTGCTGATGCAGGAGACACAAGAGACCTGGGTTCAACCCCTGGGTTGGGAAGATTCCTTGGAGAAGGAGATGGCAACATGCTCCAGTATTCTTCCCTGGAAAATTCCACGGACAGAGGAGCCTGGTGGGCAGCACCACATTTCTCCACTGTTGTCTCATCTTAACTAATGACATCTTCAGTGACCTGTTGTAAATAAGCACTGTGTCAGGTCCAGCGTGTGATCCCAATGTTTTGACATCTGGGGCCTGTCTGACCCTGGGGAGAATGTCCTTTCCAGGGCTACCCAGTTCCTAGAGATATTTAACCTGAGCACACTCCATGTGCGAACTAACCAATCCAGAGCCCACATTCCCTCCCTAACCCCATCTTTCAGGTTCTAACATTCCAGGCCAACATCATCTTGCCTTAATCACCCCAGTGCCAGGTGCCAGGTAATCAGGAACAGTCTTTATATCCCTGAGCCTGTTGAAAGATTTGCACCAACCAATCCTAAGCTTACCCTGCCTTGCCTGTTTCTTCAGAAAGATAGCACAGTAAAGCATCTTGCCCTCACCTGCTGACTGCCCCTGGTGCTTCACCGCATGGCCCTGCCTGGCATTGTATTTCCCCTTTTTTCTAGGGATCTGTGAGGATCAGCTTCTTCCTTCATGACAGTTTTCATGTCTGTGTGTCTTACCATACCTGATGAAAACGAGATGATACATTTAAAAAGCATTCACATTCTGTGATACCGGGAGTTAGACTTTCAGCATATCATTTAATGCATAAAAGGAAAGAAGCCACTTGGTGAGATTTTATTTGCATTCCATTGTGAGGTGGTGACCCATGACTAGAGTCAACAGGTAAGTGAGGAGCAGACTTGAGAAGCAGCATGCCAGAGTGAGAAGCCGTGGTCTCTTTCTGTTCTTAAATACCTGCAGAGGCAAAGGCATTATTTGCCGCTGCACTGAAATTACATCATAGGGGAGGCATGGAAGATTCATAATAGGGAGAAAGATGGATTTTCTTTTCCTTTGAACGGTGGCAAAATACGTGTAAATTCTGTGCTTGAAGATTTAATGGATGAGCTGTTGCAATTGTTTGCTTTCAGGCCTATATTTCATTCTGAATTTTCTGCTAACTTTTTCTTTTTTTTTTTTTTTTAAGAGAGCGGCAGCCCGGAATCTCGTGTTAATGCCATCCATTTCTTGGTACACAAACTGCCAGAAAAAAATAAAGAAATGTTGGATATTTTGGTGAAACACTTAACTAAGTAAGCCTCTTTTTCTTCCTAGCTTGCTTTATTTCGCTCTGGGTGCCATGTGGTGGTGTGGGTCTATAACGCTTTGAACTGGGGCTGTGGACATAATACCAGGGGCCACACCTGCAAGGGCAGGCTGGACGCTTGCCTCGCTGTGTGTGTTTTGGACAAGAGTGATGAAATGTGATGCGTTCATGAAGTTGTATAATTATTTGCTTAACTTCACTGCCAGCAACTCAGGGTTTGATTAGAAGTAAGAAAAGAGAATCTTAAACAGTTCCCTATGCACCGATTCTGGCCATGTGATTATAAGCCTGTTAGCAAATTTAGCTGGGTTTCACACCTACCCAACTCTGAGTCTGCATGGATATATCCTTGAAATTTGTTTAATCCAGTAATAGGTAGTTATTTCATTCAATCCATTCCACTTTTTTTTTTTCACTCCCTCTTTACAAAGTAAGCAAAAGCTAATAATTCAGTGGGGGAAATTAGCTCTTGCTTCATATATAAATGACTCCTAGGTCACTATGATTGTAGAATTTTAGAGGTGAGAGGAAGCTGAGGAACACTGTGTTTCATAACCTGTATTTCACACACACACACACACACACACACAAAAGAAGCTGAAGGTGAGAGATACTCTGTGCTTCCAGGGGTTCTACTGCTATAGAGCCATTCATTCATGCGGCCTGCCAGTATTTTCTGAGTGCCTTATGAGGTGTTAGTTGGACACATAGTTGAACAACATAAAGTCCCTGTCTTCGTGAAGTACCTTCTTTCTAAAGGGGAAAAGATAATGAACAGACTACAAATAAAATCATGTCAGGTGGTAAGTGGTAAAAAGGCTAAGTAAGAGTGAGGGATAAAGAATATGTATTGGGTTTGGGACTATAAAGAGTTGTGATGGAGGGTCTTTTCAAGGATAAGACCTTGGAGTTGAGACTTGAATTGGGTGGCAGGGCTGCCGAGAACAGTCGCCCAGGTTGTTGGCTGCACAGTGGAGAATGGCTGTTCTGACCAAGCCCTGTGTGCTTGTGATGATGCTTCTTGCAAAGGTGCCAAGTGGTCTGGGAGTCTTTGGAAACAAGTGTATAATGACCAGGGGAAAGAAGGGGTGTTCTTAATAGAAAGGAAAACAGTGAAGGCCTTCAGGGACACAAGCTTAGCATAGACACAGAATTATTCAGAAGGGTGCTGTGGTTAAGCAGAGCATCAAAGAAAAGGAAGGAAGTGGGAAGGCAGGCAGGGTCCCCACCTGTGGTGCCTTGCCAGGCGTGGCCCCCACAGTGGCGGACGCTGAGGCCAGTTGAGTCGGGCTTCTTGCGTGTAGGGAAAGGCAGGGTTGCAGACATCCCACGGCCACTGCCCCTTTTAACCAGAAACCTTCTTACCCCTTTCATCTTCCTAGCGTTTCAAATCACTCCAAGCAGAACCTCATGACCGTGGCAAATCTAGGAGTGGTGTTTGGACCAACTCTCATGAGGCCGCAGGAAGAGACTGTCGCTGCCCTCATGGATTTGAAGTTTCAGAACATCGTTGTGGAAATTCTGATAGAAAACCACGAAAAGGTAGAAGTGCCTCTTTTCCCCTTTGCTTAGGGCAGTCCCTCTTTGGGGCTTATTGCCGTGTGAGGTATGCCTGTCCTCGTACATTTCTATGTGATGATTTTATTCTCATGATGGTAAGCCTGGCTCTGAGAAGTCCTCATGGAGTTTGTGTCTTTGGTGGAGTTCCATAAAGCTGAAGCTTACCTAGGCTTTGGTTATTCCACTGGTTTAAGGAAGCAACATTTACTCCAGATGCAAATGGGGATCGGCCGTGTTGTAGGGTGTTTCTTGCTCCTCTCCTTGGATTTCTCACGCAGGTTCTGTTTTCTGTAACACAGGGAAAACATTTGTTGTTGGTCTGTTTCACACTCCCCCTCGCCCCAGAAAAACACACACACTCCCCCCTCTCCTCACAGCTACGCCAACAATGTCAGGAGATCCGCATGCATTCTTGAACCTGGGGCCTCCAGGTTGAGAATCTCTGGCTTAAAATGAATAATCTCTTGGGTAACATATCCTATTGTTTGTTTCTCTGTGTTCAGAGGAATACATGAGTTTTCAAAATAAATGGACTCTTTCAAGATCTTCTAGGAATTTTTCCCCCTCTTCCGTTCATATAGAGCAGGACCTAACTTTCCTCATTCTTATTCTTTTTTTTTAAAATAATTTTTATTGATGTATAATTGCCTTACAGTGTTGTGTTATTTTCTGCTCTACAGCATAATGAATCAGCTGTGCATATATGTATATCCCCTCTTTTTTGGTTTTCTTCCCCACGTGGGTCACCACAGAGCACTGTGCAGAGTTGTCTGAACTATACAGTAGGTTCTCACTAGTTAAGTATTTTATTCCTAATGTCAGTATTGTATATATGTTAATCCCAATCTGCCAGTTCACCCCATCCCTCTTCCCCACTTAGTAGCCGTAAGCTTGTTCTCTACATCTGTGTCTCTGTGTTTGCTTGCAAATGAACTCATCTGTACCATTTTTTCTAGATTCTACATATATGTGTCAATATATGATACTTGTTTTTCTCTTTCTGACCTACTTCACTCTGTGTGACAGACTCTAGGTCCACCCATGTCTCTGCAATGATCTGATCTCGTTCCATTTTACGGCTGAGTAATATCCCATTGTATATCTGTACATCTTCTTCATCCGTTCCTCTGTTGATAGGTTGCTTCCGTGTCTGACTGTAGTGAACAGTGGTGCAGTGAACATTAGGGGGCATAGGTGTTGTCTGAGTTACAGTTTTCTTACTTCTAAGACAGGGAATTGAAAAACAGTTAATGATTGGTCAACAACTTTAATTGCTTACTAAATATTCTAAGAAATTGGGGTTGTGTTATATGGTAAGCATGTATTAGGTGCTGGGAGGCGAAGACAAACATGACAGCCCCTGATGGAAAGTAAGTCACTCTCTGGGGGGTTGGAGTCGTGTTTTGGGAACTGTATCCCACAACTCACATCCCTAACATCCTGTGCAAATGTACTTACTTTTCTAGTTGTTAACCATTTCTCTCTTCTAGATCTCTGAGGACAGAGATCTTGTTGCACATTTAGAATAAATCCTGGTATTCCGTAGGTACTCTGTCACTATTTATTTGGTAAATTAATGGATTCAGTAAAATATATGGAGGTCAAAGAAGTGGAAGGAGACAGAGAGAGGTGTAGTCCCTTTGAACAAAGCGTGGCAAGAATGTTCCTTGGATTCTTCTTGTGTCTTTTGCTGGCTGGAGCAATTCTAGCTTACGCGAATATCACTTCCCGTTGAAAAGTGAGGCTTGAAACCTAGTTAGAGATGCACTTTATGAGGTGGCAAAAGCAGCTTGCTTATGAGTGTCAGACATTGGTGGGGTGTTTTTTGGTTTTGTTTTTCGGCAGCTAGTGGTGCATTTATGCCTCCTTTCAAGGTCCCATCAAACAGTCATTAAAGCTCGTTAGCGTGTACAGTGAGCTATCCAGTAAGACAGCTTCATGGCACAATGGTTACCATTCATTTTGTGGAAAAGAAATAATTAGACTCTAAGCTTCGAGAAAATGTTTAGGAGTGCAGCTGTCATTAGGTTAATTCCCAATTAGAGAACTTTAATTCAGTTTATTTGTGAAAATACCCACTCTGGGTCTTGCTCTCTGATAAAAGGCTCCCTCCACCTAAGGCTGTAGCTTCCCGTTTTCTTCTCTTCTTTGGTGCTGAGGAGATAAGTACCTGATTCTGTTCTTCTGGAAAGTAGTGAGGGCTACTTTCACCCTGTTAAAAAATCTTACAGGAACTTCCAAGCAGCGTTGTTGTGCGAGTTACAATAGTTCCCGCAGATGGGACTGGACCCGTGCGCGGAACTGGAGTTTTATAGAAATAAGTGGAGGGCTTCTGGTCTGCGCTCTTCCCCTTACTGTGGCCGAGCTAGGTAGTGCTGTGAGTGCACAGCTGATATTGACTGAAGTCCTGAGGTCTCCTACCAAGAGTTGAGATACTGAGTTTCAGATTGTTCCCTGAATGTGTGGGCTCACGTTTGGGGCACCCTAAGGGTTGCTTGGGGTGGGGCGGTTCAGTTCAGTTCAGTTGCTCAGTCGTGTCCGACTCTTTGCAACCCCATTATCTGCAGCATGACAGGCCTCCCTGTCCATCACCAACTCCCGGAGTCTACCCAAACCCATGTCCACCGAGTTGATGATGCCATCCAACCATCTCATCCTCTGTCGTCCCCTTCTCCTCCTGCCCTCAGTCTTTCCCAGCAGCAGGGTCTTTTCAAATGAGTTAGCTCTTCACATGAGGTGGCCAAAGTACTGGAGTTTCAGCTTCAACGGCAGTCCTGCCAATGAACACCCAGGACTGATCTCCTTTAGGATGGACTGGTTGGTGGTTGGATCTCCTTGCAGTCCAAGGGCAGTTAGCTTGGATTAATGAACATTTTTGAGAATTTAATTTCTCCATTCTCTCTTTTTCCCCCGACTTCAATTTCACCTTTGTGCACTTTTCTTTTAAAGATTTTTTTTTTTAATGTGGACCATTGTTTTTAAAGTCTCTGTTGAATTTGTTAAGATATTGTTTTATGTTTTGTTTTTTGGGCCCTGAGGCATGTGGGATCTTGTCTCCCTCACCAGGGATTGAACTGCAGCCCCCTCCCATTGAAAGCATGGAGTCCTAACCACTGGACCACCTGGGAAGTCTCATCTTTATCCACTTTCACTCTCACTCCCAGCTTTTTATTTCTGTTTGGGCTTCACATAAGAGTCTTTGCTCTGCTATGGGGAAGAGTATTTCTGCCGACAAGAGTGGTTTTGTAGAAGCACTTCCTGTGGCTGTCTGGCCCCACCTGAGCCATATGTTTCCTTGACAACTGATCTCCATACACCACCTAAAGAGGCTGATGTTTGTCTTGAATGTGGTGAAAGAGGGATATGTTGATAGTTCCTTTTAATGTTTGAGAGCAAAGAGGAAAATGAGAAAGGATAGGAAATGTGAGAAAGAATAGTCTCGTGAGGAAGGAAAAATAATTATAATTCAAAAAAGAGGAGAAACTAGCAGTGAAATGAAATAGCCAAAATGACAATAGAAAGAAAATGTTTTCTTTCCCTTAGTTACTTATTTTTCTTCCCTAGGAATGTGAAATATGTTAACTCTGACCAGGAAAGTTGCTAAGTCAGAAAAGGAAACTTTCAACATGTAATTAAAGCAAGAGAGCTCCGGATTAATTTTGGAGTTGGAAAAGGACCCCTGGTTAATCTTTGGAGATCACATTTTATCCAAGCCTCTTTGCTGTTTTCATAAAATCCATATGTACTTTATAGGAAACCTAATCCATATGTTTTGGCTTCATTTCCACTCAATACATTAAGATGTTGTTTTAAGTGTTCATGGGCCAAAAATATTATCAAGGTCTTTTTTCCTTTGCAAACCAGAAAATTGCATTTCCCAGATGGAAAGGGTACTGTGAAATTCCCAAGGATTTTCAAATAGGGGTTTCACCTTAGAATGTGTGAGTTTTGCATTTGTTTTGTTCTTAAAGTATACAGTTGTTCCCTTGATATCTGTGGGGATTTGGTTCCAAGATCCCCTGCAGATACCAAAATCCACAGATTTTCTAGTCGCTTATATAAAATGGCGTAGTATTTGCACATATCCTATACACATTTTCCTGTGAGACTTCCCCGGTGGCTCAGATGGTAAAGCATTTGCCTACAATGCGGGAGACCTGGGTTCAGTCTCTAGGTTGGAAAGATCTCCTGGAAAAGGAAATGGTAACCCACTCCAGTATTGTAGCCTGGAAAATCCCATGGACAGAGGAGCCTGGTGGGCTATAGTCCATGGGGTCACAAAGAGTTGGACACGACTGAGCAACTTCACTATATACATTTTCATGTATTCTTTACATCATCTCTAGATTACTTGTATTGATAATACCTAATACAGTGTAAATGCTGTGTAAATAGTTGCCAGTGTGGGGCAAATGCAAGTTTTGCTTTTTGGAACTTTCTGGAATTTTTTTCTGAATAGTTTTGGTCTGCTGTGGGCTGAATCTGCTAATGGGGAACCCACGGAGGGCCAACTAGTTGAGGATTAATTCAGTACATCTGTTGCGATGTCCTGCTCTGCGTCAGACACAATGTGAGATTTGAGAGAGGTGAAGACAGTCTTGTAGGGAGAAGAAGAAATGGAGTGGTGGAGGGTAAGTGTGCTCAGACAGAAGAGAGAAACTGCCAGGAGTTTATGAGCAGAGTTTATGTCCAGCTGCGGGGAATCTGGAAGGCTTCCTGAAAAGGTGACTTGAATAGGTTGTAGCATGGAGTTTGAACAGGTGGAGGTGTTTTAAGGGGACATTTCAGGTATGAGGCATCATGTAATCAGAGAAGCAGCGAGTTGGTGTGTGTTCTGGGAATGCACCTCTTTCTGGAACGCGGGCGAGTGGCACGGGATGAGATTGGAAAGAGATTCAGGCCAGGTGTGGAGAGGTTGAGACTGCCGCCACAGGACTTGGGGTGTAATTTTGAAGGTACCAGGGCCTCTTATCGTTGTGAAGTGAGCTGCTTAATCCGGCAGCAAGGTTTGCCATGAAAGCAGAGGAGTGAAGGGCCAGGTGAGAGGTCTCATGGAACGCTGGTGAGAATGGGGCATTTCTGGGGGAGAGCATCAGTTTGTGAGGTGGAAGAGAGAAAATCCAGGTGCCGGATTTGTGGGGCTCCTCAGAGGAAGGGGCTATAAGTGATGCTGGGTACTCCATCTCAGGAGAATATTGGTGTTATTAATGAAAGAAGGGAAAAATGTGTTTGGGGCAGAAGTAAGATTGAGTTTAGTTTATAACATGCAGGATTTTAGTGGTTGTCTGGATATCTAGCAAGATCAGCCCAGTGTTGGAAAAGACCCTGATTCTGGGAAAGACTGAAGGCAGGAGGAGAAGAGGGCGACGGGATAAGATGGTTGAATGGCATCACTGACTTAATAGACGTGGATCTGAGCAAACTCACGAAGGGCAGGGAAGCCTGGCCTGCTGCAGTCCATTGGGTTGCAGAGTCGGATGCGACTTAGAGACTGAACAACAAAGCCCAGCAGACAGTTGGGCTTTGTTGTTCAGTGATGCCAGTTGCTCTCGGGAGACAGGCAAGTTTGAGGGCTAATGGAAGACATGTTTTCTCCAAGAGTAAGATGTCTGGTGAGAGCAGCTTCTAAGGCTGTAAGTGCATAAGTGTTCAGGAGTGGGTAATTAGTCTGGGCCTACTTTCAGTGTTTCCCGAGTCATAGAAGAATGTACAGGAGGAAAAGTCAGAGCAGGCTTGCCAGGGAAGGGAAGGATGATGTGGGCGCCTTCACTTGCATTGTACATGGTTTGGTCATCGTTCTCATACCTGATCTTCTGTTAGCTCACAGCTGGGCTGGGGATGATCCTCAGAGGAGCTTAGTTAAACTAAATGTAAAGGACCCTCTTGAGTTAAAGGGTCTATTTCAGTTGAGCATGTTCTGTTATTTTATACATTTTTAATGTCATAAAAGAAATTTATGTTTATAATGTGACTCCCTCCATGCCTCTGCCCTGATCTGTTCCCCTAGGGCCCTTGAACATTCAGAAGAGCCTTTGAGGATCATCAAAAAAAAAAAAGCAAAAATCCTGTCTCACAGTGGTTTTCTTTTACTGTCTGCTTCATTTTATGTTCTTATTGAAAGCGGCAATTTATATCAAGTGAGGTATATACAGTTACTCTCAAGAAAATCACTTCACAAAGTATGTATCATACTATAGTTATCTAAGTTATATTTATCTTGTTAAGGATTTTGGTTGGATTTTCAGTGTGATGGGTTTGCTCTCAAGGTCGTTGATTCTGAGGGACAGTAGGTGATGAGGTTTTTTCCTGGTTTTAGCTTGTGTTCAGTACAGTTTCTGGGGACCACAGGGTTTTTGTTTACATAAATCTTTTCCTCTATGAGGATTCCTGTACCTTTGCTAAAAGAAGCATTTTTGCCTTTGAAATAGGCTGAGTCAGCCTGTGTCATTTTTTTGATTGTGCTGTGGGCATGCAAGATCTCAGTTCCCTGACCAGGGATTGAACCTGGACCCTGGCAGTGAAAGCGTGGAGTCCCAACTACTGGATCACCAGGGAAATCCCTGTGTCTTTTTTTCTTGCTGAGAAAACAGAACCTGTTGGAGATGGTCATGCATTGTGGTAAAGGCAGATGTCACGTTCCTGTTCATGACTATCTTCGGTAGACTTCCTTTAACCTTCTTTTTGTGTGACACAGGTTGCAAAGTTCTTGACGAGCCTGTATCCCCGTCACAGGAACCTCCCAGGTGGCTTGCAGTAAAGAATTCGCCTGCCAGTGCAGGAGATGCAGGTTCAGTCTCTGGGTCGGGAAGATCCCATTGAGAAATGGAATGGCAACCCACTCCGGTATCTTGCCTGGAGAAATCCATGGACAGAGGAGCCAGGAGGGGTGTAGGCCATGGGTTGCAAAAAGTTGGACGGTACTGAGTAGCAGAGCAGGCTTGCTGTTTATCACAGAGCATTTAGTAGGAATAAAGGTGAGAAGGCATACATGTTCCCCCTCAGGTGTGCAGTGTAATCCCCAGATGTTAAATTATATCACGTGGAGAAGGGTATCCAGCGGGGGTGGGGCAGGGATGATTCACTCCTGCTGACCTTGGGACTGACTGTCTGACCTCGCATCCAGTGGATTTTCCCAAAGCTAGAAGAGTCTGCCCTTGACTGGTGGGATGGATGGCGGGAAGGACCCCCTGTTTGGGCCTCACCTGCAGGCCAGCAGCAGCCGTGTGAGTTCTGTTTGGGATACGGGGAGCCCAGCTCCATTCCTGTGGGTGCAGAAACCACATACCCAGCCTGGCCGTCAGAGGACGGCCTCTTGTCATCCTTTAACGCCAGTGAGACCCAAGTGAGCAGCATGCAAACCATTTTGCACCGAGTATGAGGAACCTTCCAGTCTTAGCACATGCTTGTTGTTTAATGGGGAAGATTCTTTTTCAAAAAGAACCCAACCTAAAATGCATCTTGATTTAGCTTTGCTGGCACTGGGTTGCTAGGCAGCACCAGTTTTCATGTGAGAGAAAAAGAAATGTCTGACACCCCAGCAACAACAATAAAACTTCTAAGTTTCTGAAAGTTGAGTCTGCCTGAGTTGTGATCACTCAGCGCAGAGGTCAAACTCTGTGGCAAGATTATTTTGAGAACTTTTCAAAGGTTTTTTTTTTTTTTT
>SJYF01000302.1:6465064-6486792 GCA_006410515.1 Procapra przewalskii
TTTTTTCTAGTTTTCATAAATGTTGACCTCCTTGGTATAGCCATGAAAACATACTTTACTGTTGGATTTTTTTTTCTCTCTCTCAACAGGGCAGAGCATTTTCTGGAGTGTTTAGAAAAAAGTTTTATTATTCTTTTTAATTGGAGGATAATTGCTTTACAATATTGTGTTGGTTTCTGCATATAAATATATATTCAAGAGAAAAAGGTGTTAGTCACTCAGTCTTGTCTGACCCTTTGCAACCCCATAGGCTGTAGCCCGCCAGGCTCCTCTGTCCATGGGATTTTCCAGGCAAGAATACTGGAACAGGTAGCCATTTCCTTCTCCAGGGGATCTTCCGCACCCACCGACTGAACCCGGGTATCCTCTGATTCAGGCAGATTCTTTACCATCTGAGCCACCATATATATATATAATGTCTTCTTTCTTGAATAGCCCACCCACTAGGTCATCACAGGGCACTGAGCTGAGCTCCCTGTCCTACGCAGCAGCTTCCCACCAACTCTCTGTTTTATACATGGTGGTGTATATATGCCAACATTACTTTCTAAATTCGTCACACCCTCTCCTTCCCCACTGTGTCCACAAGTCTCTTCTCTGTCTGCCTCTCTATTTCTTCCCTGTAAGTAGGTTCATCAGTAATGGTTTTCTAGATTCCATATATATGCGTGGATATATGATATTTATTTTTCTCTTTTTGAAGAAAGGAGCCTTAGAAGCACAGGAAACTTGCTTCTTCCTTCCTTTAAGGTGAGTTGGAAAATAATAATGACATTGTCTGCTGTTCTTGTCCTTTGGCTCCAGCGTGAGGCATCTCTGGTGTGTTGTAACTGTGTAGATGGTAGGCAGTATTTCCCCAGGAGCCTGTAGAGGGGCTTGATGTGAGCGAATTTGCGAGATAGGGGCCTTTCCTTCGGGAGCATTTTTGTGTCCAGTAGAGACGAAGTGCTGGACTGTCTTAGGAGGATGGAGGACCTTCAGCACAGAAGAGGGAGATGGGGGAGATGATTCTCTCTTGTCTAAGAAACAAGTGAGTGGAGCTTGCCGGAAGATGAGTTTTTAATTTAGTAGAAGGAAGAACTCCATGTTTGCGATTTACTTGTCTATCTCTTTGGGCTGTGTGGGGTCTTTCTCGTCGTGGGGTTTCCTCTGGTTGCGGTGGGTGGGGGCTGCTCTCCGTTGTGATGTGCAGGCTTCTCACTGTGGTGGCTTCTCTTGTGGAAGTACGGGCCCCAAGGTGCGAGAGCTCAGGAGTTATGGCACGTGGGCTTAGCTGCTCCTCAGCATGCAGGATCTTCCCGGGCCAGGGATTGAACCCACGTGCCCCGGAGTGGCGGGCGGATTCTTAACCCTTGGACCACCAGGCAAGCCCCATAATATCTTTAACGATGAGACAGTGTTCCTGGTAGAGATGGATCTGAGGAGTTAAGAAAAGTTAGCAGATGGCCAAGGTCTGGCCCAATCTGGAAGTCTTGGCCAGAGACTCTGGAGACGTAGAGCTGCAAAGACCGGTCTCATTGCTTGGAGCTTGGCACTCTGTCAGTATCGAAATAGTTAAAAATAGCAAGGAGGATTCAGATCCTTTTGTTCACCTCCCTTTTATGTTGTTTATATTCCCAGCATCATCCAGAAGTCTTGGAAGGGAAGATAAGGATCCAAGAGCTGGGTTTGTGTGGTAGAGCCCTGGAGAAACCACTGTCAGTGCCTTTTCTTAGGGGGCAGCAGAGTGTGGGGTGTTTACTGGCTTTTGCATGGACAAATCTCCCCCTGCCCTCCTTTAAAATTTCTTTGTAACATCAAGAAACCAGCTTTCAGAGCTGGCTCTTCCATATCTCTCAAGCTCAAATTTGGTTTGGTTGAGAAGTCATGTCTCTTGTGACCCCATGAACTGTAGCCTGCCAAGCTCCTCGGTCCATGGGATTTTCCAGGCCAGAATACTGGAGCGGGTTGCTGTTTCCTTCTCCAGGGGGATCTTCCTGACCCAGGGATTGAACCTGGATCTCCTGCATTGCAGGTGGATTCTTTACCAGCTGAGCCACCAGTGAAACCCCAAGCTCAAATGGAGAACAGTAATAGTTCCAATAGCCAGTATCAACAGAGGGGTGATGATGTGCTGGTTCCAGGCTCCGCTCCTGACATGACATTTTATTGCAGTAGTCTGCAGATGGGATCACAGAATGCAGCAGAGTGGGCTCGAGCCAGAATTCCTTGGGTTGGAATCTTAGCTCCTCCAGGTGTGTGACTTTGAGGCCTCGGGCCCCCCCACTGACCTTCATTGTCAATTTTCTCGTCCGTGAAAGAAGAAAAGCTAAAGTATCTATCCAGTCAAGACCTGCTCAAGGATGTTGGGAGCTATTTTACAGATGAAGAAAACGAAGCTCAGTAACTTGCTCAAGGGGCTGAGCTGGCGTTTGAACACAGTCTTTCTGCCTCCAAAGTCTGCTCCTAACATCTGTGCTGTAGCTGTCTGACGAAGTGTGCATAACTCTGAACATTTTATGTCACACAGCTGTAGTGACTTATTTGTATTTTCGAACAGACTTTGCATTTTTTAGAACAGTTTTAGGTTTATAACAAAATTGAGAGGAAGGTGAAAAGAGTTCCCATACCTGTCCCTCTCCCACCCTGTCCCCACACATACACAGCCTCCCCGATGCGCGCACAGCTTCCTCCATCGTTGACACCCGCCAGGCAAGGGGTCCATCTGTTAGAACCAAGGAAAACCACCTGGGCATGTCATTATCACCAGAGTTTATTCAGGGTTCATTCGTGGTGGTGTTCCTTCTTCAGTCAGTTCAGACACTCAGTCATGTCCAACTCTTTGTGACCCCGTGGACTGCAGCACGCCAGGCCCCCTGTCCATAACCACCTTCCGGAGACTGCTCAAACTCATGTCCATCGAGTCAGTGATGCCATCCAACCGTCTTATTCTCTGTCATCCCCTTCTCTTCTCGCCTTCAATCTTTCCCAGCATCAGGATCTTTTCCAATGAGTCGTCTTCACAGCAGGTGGCCAAAGTATTGGCGCTTTAGCATCCGTGCTGTCAGTGAATATTCAGGACTGTACCTTCTTGGGTTTAGCCAGACACGTTACGAGCTTTATCCATCATAACCGTCGGCGTGTTTTCATGGTCCTGGATATCCTGTGCTCAGCCTGCTCATCCCTTCCCTCCACCCTCCACCCTCCACCCCAGCCCAGCCGATACTGATCTTTTATTGTCTTCACAATGCTGCCTTTTTGCAGAACGTCATGTAGTTAGACTCATACAGTATGAGCCTTTCCAGATTGGTTTCTCTTACTGAGTACTGTGTGAGGCCCCCCCAAGTCTTTTCATGGCTTGGTAGCTCGTTTCTTTTTAGTGCTGACTTGTTTGTAGTTTGAGAGAACCAGGATGATTGTTCTGTAAATGACTCTTACGACCAGTGGGTAAGGACTTCTCTTCCCTGACCTCCTTTCCACCCCTAGGATAGCTTTCCTGTGACAGACACCCCAGCCGACAGGGTCAGACCTCTCAGCTTCACTGCTGATAAAAGCTCTAGCTAAGCCCTGGAGGTCATTCTCCTCCTCGTCTTCATCACCATAAATTGAGAGGAAGGTAACAAAGGTTTCCCGGACCTGTTTCCCAACCACCACCCCCAGGCGTGCACAGCCTCCCCCGTTATCAACATCTGCCACCCGAGGGGTCCATGGTTAGAACTGCAGAACCCACCTGGACACATCGTTACCACCAGAGTTTACTCAGGGTTCACTCGTGACTTATGGGAAACGGCCATGCTGGAATTTGAACCAAGGACTGGCTGGCTCGGGAGGTGGGGCTGTCCCGTCTTCTTCTCTGCTGCTGTTCCTCCTGATTTAAATCACTTCCAGTGGAAGGCTTCGTGTTCAGGGCCGCTACCGAGCAGGACCATGGTATTTTGATGCTCAGAACCAGCAGATCTGGAGTAAATTCCTTTTTACTTATGTCAACTTGGTGACATTTTGGTTGCAGCCAGGGATGGTATGAGCAAATACATAGTGCAAAGTGCTGGCAATTTGATGAATTCCCGGATCGTTTATTCATTAGCTTTGATTTGGCTCAGCTTATGCTTTGGTAATCTCAGGTAGTCCCTGCGTGGCCCTGAGTCCAGCTGCTCCTTGGGCCCAGTCCTTATGAAAACAGATCAAGTGGGTCTGGTCAGTGTAGCTTTAGGTAGAAACTGGTACTTTGAAGTCACCCAGATTGGAACCTGTTGGTCTCTTCCCAGAATTTTATGACTAGACCTTCTTTAACTTTCTTCTTTAGTTTTCTCCTCTTGGACCAAAGTGGAAACCAGAAGTGACTTTCTTCTCAAATCTCACATAAGGTCTTTTTTGCCAGGTAATTGATTTCCTAGGGCTTGCTCTCCAGTATCATGTACCCATTCTTCCTTGCATTCACCACTACATTTATCTCCCAGCATGATGGGCCTCTGGTCTACCTTGAGGCAGCCAGTTGGCATCTTAAAGTCGACTCATGTCTCTGACGTCCTTTCCCTCTATTCTGCTGCTGCCGCTAAGTCGCTTCAGTCGTGTCCGACTCTGTGCGACCCCATAGACGGCAGTCTACCAGGCTTCCCCGTCCCTGGGATTCTCCAGGCAAGAACACTGAAGTGGCTTGCCACTTCCTTCTCCATTCCCTCTATCTGTTGAAGGCATATTACATTAAGACCCACTTTGAAAATTTAAGGAAAGCTTTGGGTCCTTTTCCCAGAAAGTAGTATAGTATCTATACACAAAAGAGACATACATACAGTTTTAGGAATTTTGGAGACTCTCAGGTCAAGAACCTAGAACCATAGAGAAAGCAAGAGCTACAGGATGATCCCTGAAGAATTAGGGTCCAGAGCATTTCTTCAGGTTCAGCCTTTTTCCTCTTTTGCCGGTGACTGACTTTCTCTGCTTCTGCTGAGGAACTGAGGTGGGGGCAGGGGGTGGGTTGGTAAGGATTCATACTTTATTTCATCAGTGACACTTGGTTGCTCCTGTCCTCTTCCTGGGGCCAGCCACTGAAGGAACCTTTCATGAAGATACTGGTTGCTCAGGTGGGCCACAGACAGTAGGGACCCCCAGCGAGAGGCGTTTTGCTCCAGTAATGAGAGACAGCCTCTGCATTATTTTGAGGTGTGCTGGTGCTCAGACTTCTGCCACTGGGGCTACAGGGAGGAAATCAGGAGACAGATCGAAGAAGGCCATTCTGTGCACATCAGGTCTTCCCAGAGCAAGCCCTTTTAACGCATTTGAATTCTTCCACATTTCCTTGAAGTTAAGGCTGCTCTGAAACCCCACTGCTGCATTAGTCGGTGATAACTGACTGCATGCTGGTGTCTCAGCTTCTGCATCTTTAGAATGGCAAATAGTGTCATCTTACCCAACTGATAACGAATGGTAGCCAGGAAATGGCTAAACGAAGGGTTGACAGTCTTAGCTCATGGATCCTGGGGCATAACTGTTATCTTTCTGCCAGACTTCTTGCTCTGATCCTCCTCCAGTTTCCCCAGGAACTGCAGGTCACAGTGGGTAGACCGCTTAAGGAAGCAGGCTGCCATGGGGGGGTCCTCCAAATCGAGGCCTTCCCGTTAGGTCTAGCACCTGCCTCCCTGGGTGTGTCCGGGGTCTTTAAAACCATCCTTGTGCCTGGGGATTTGCTGGAGGGCCTCATGGGACTCAGCTTGTGGTTGTACTCACAGTGATGCAGTAAGGACATACAGTGGAGGTGACACCAGAGGCATCTGGAAGAATCACGTGGAATCTTCCGTGTGGTCTCACCTCCCAGAGGGGTCCCACACAGCTTCCCCCAGCACTGAAAATGCAGCCACAAGCATAGAATGTGTCTGTTCAGGGAAGTGCCTTAGGGACTCGGGGCCTGTCGGGAGGTAGTCACATCCACGTGCTTTGCCAGGCAGGTACCAAATTCCAGACTCCCAGAAGAAAAGCCAGTGTTCCACATCACACCTGCATATTTATGTGCAGACAGCTGAGGCATGCTGGGCCATCCTGACCGTTCTGGAGTTTTTTTTCTTTTGGCAGCATCATTTCAGGAATTTGGCGGGGGAGGGGGCAGGACGGTGCACCACGCAGCTTGTGGGATGTTAGTTGCCCGACCAGGGCTCAAACCTGGGCTCTCAGCAGTAAGAGTGTGGAGCCCTCACCACTGGACAGCCAGGGAATTCCCTTGGGAATGTTTTATAGCACTGTAGAAAACTGTTAATTTGCCAGGTTTCTAGATGCCAACCAGAGGCCAGCCTTGCAGACAGGGCTTTCTCAGGATGGCCGGCTCAGCTTTTCTGGGAATCTTTGACCGGCCACGGTGAGGAGCTTGCAGGGCAGCTGTGAGGGTGAATTCCTATTTCGCCTGTAAGGATGTTCTCTGTCATCGGGGTTCAGAGCCCTTCCTCTTTTGCTTTGAAAGTGTCTTCCCCATTCAAGCAGGGAAGTGCCCTGTGGTCAGCCCTGTTGAAAGTGTGAGGTTCGCTTTGCTGAGGAGTGGAGGAAGGGTGTGGTCAGTACGGGGTAAGCCATGGCTGCTTATGTCACTGGATGAATTTGGCACAGGATGAAATGTCCCTCAAAAATCTCTGTTTTAACTTTCCGGTTGGTTGATTTCTCCTTGAGAGTGACCCCAGAAGCAGGAGCCAGCTTTGTTAGGCGTGTTTGTTTTCGCCCTTAAGTTCTATGGAGTCGGGACTTCGGCCGCGCCCCCCGCCCCGTTTCCTCAAGGATCAAGGGGCTGCCACGTCTCTCCTGCCCCCCTCCCTCTGCATCTGGTCAACCCCCGCTTCTTGTCTCAGACTGACCTTCCTCAGATATGCTCCTGCCTCTGTTTAATCTGGATTTTTTTCCAGGAAACCTTCTTATTGCAAACTTTGATGAAATCCCTGCAGCCTTTCTTAGTATTCCTCAGTGAGCTTTCCATCCAGTATTAACACTGTCTTCCTCCTCCCGACATGTCTCAAGGTCATTGTTTCTTGACATGCAGTTATTTGTAAAATTATTATCTAGCTCTTTTGGGGGAGGATATCATAATCATATCCATATTGTAAGTACTCCCTGATCAATAGCGGGGCTTCCCAGGGGTTGCTAGTGGTAAAGAACCCTCCTGCCAGTGTAGGAGACCTTAGAGACATGGGTTCGATCCCTGGGTCAGGAAGATCTCCTGGAGGAGGGCATGGCAACCCACTCCAGTATTCCTGTCTGGGAATCCCATGGACAGAGTAGCCTGGCGGGCTACAGTTTATGGGGTCGCACGGAATCTTGGACATGACTGAAGTGACTTAGCACTCATGCACACATTGACCCATAGCAGTTTAGGAGGATGGTTTGATTTTACTCCTTCACCACACAGTGGTGAATTCTACTGATCTTGGTGCAACAGTGTATGTTTCTTTTTACTCTTGAGAAACTAGTATCTACAAATCTCGAGTTAAGCATAATTTAGTCCCCTAAAGCTTCTTAAAGACCTATATGTACAGTCCTTAGCCTAGACTCCTCTTCAAAACAATCTGGGGATATGGATGAACTAAGATTGGTCATCAGTTAGTGACTTGGTATAGCTCGATGAGGTGGACAGAGGAATTTGTTATAGTATTCTTTTTACTTGTATATACTTGTGTATATATCTGAAATTTGTTGTTGTTCAGTTGCTCAGTCATGTCTGACTCTTTGTGACCCCATGGACTGTAGCACCCAGGGCCTCCCTGTCCTTTTTCATCTCCTGGGGTTTGCTGAGCCTCATGTCCATTGAGTCGGTGATGCCATTCAACCATCTCATCATCTGTCATCCCCTTCTCCTCCTGCATTCAATCTTTCCCAGCATCAGGGCATCAGGGCATCAGGGTCTTTCCTAAGAAGTTGGCTCTTTGCATCAGATGGCCAGAGTATTAGAGCTTCAGCATCAGAATGATTGATGATAAAAGTTAAATGATCTGATATTTAGTGCTGACATCATTTCTTTTATTGCAGTTCATTATCCATTCAATCAGTTGTTAAGCTGCTCCTTGCCTTGTACTGTATGGACAGGTGTGTGTGTGCGTACGCACGCACGCACGCACACTCATGCACACACATGCGCGCGCACACACGCATGCACACGCACGCACGCACGCGCACACACACACACACACACACACACACGAAGGCAGGTCTTGCTTTTCAGAAGTCCAGCATAGTGAGAAAGACAACAGTGAGACTAACTTGGACACAGCTCAAGTCTAGTTCCCGGGCCTCGGGATTGTATGTTTGAGTTTGGACTGATGAGAAGCTAGTTACTTTCTTGGTCCAAAGCCAGGTTGAGACCGTTTCTGTACTTAAATTCTTTGTACGGGCATCCCTTATTGTTTCTCCAGAAGGTATTTACGCCTTCCATTTTCAGCAGCAACCGAGACCTGTAAGGGTGATAGTGTGTGTAGTTATGAAATGTAAGGTTCCTTAGCAGACTAGAATGTCCGTAAGAGGCTGGGCTCTGAGGGCTTCTCGAGCCCCTGGTGCTCCACACACTAGTCTGGCTCTAGGTCAGAGCAGAAATCAACCAGCTAATGCTGAAAGGGCAGGGAGTGTAGATTTGTCTGCAGATTATAGACTTGGGCAAGAATCTGAAGCTTGGGGAGTTGAAAGTAACCAACCCAAGGTCACACAGCTTGCTTTATTCATTTACAGCCTGCCTCGTTCCAAAAAGGATTTCAGGCCATGAAGCCACACAGTTAGAAAGTTCCTTATGGGTCCTTTTACCATCCCAAGAAAAACAAGGCTATATTTTGTTTTCCTTTTTGAGCTTAAATGATGCATAGTGTTTCAGTGAATATTACTGCACGGATAGCTCCAAGTTTAAATTGTGCAAAAGTGCTTATGCATGTCTCTGCTGGAATGTGTGGGAGTCAGAAAGGAAGTCTCTGTATTTGGTTTCATAAAGTCATGAGCTTTTCGTAGTCGCCTGAGCCACACATGCCAGCGCCTGGTTGTACGCACGAGAAAGTTCTTATTCATCACTCTACAGCTGGTGTGCCGTTTGTCATCGTTATTCCTTATTCTTAATTACCAAAAGTGCACACGGGCTGCAGACTGTTGATCGTGCTAACTAAACCTGAAGTGGTTGGATTAATAGGTTTGGGGGGGGGGGATTTATAATCCTTTGTAAATGATAGTAATTTTCTGTATGTTCATGGAAAGAAATAGCACACATCAGAAAGTCACTCAAGATCTGGATCGAAATCTCAAGTATATAATTTTCTCTACATCTACCTCCCATTTTTTATTTGTTGTTGAATCCACTTTTCTTTCTCTCTCTCTTTTTTTGTATATTTAAAATGAAATTTATATACAGGCTGTGATTTTTTTTTTTTGTAATTTTTTCCTGTCTACCTCAGCAGTAAGTAAAAGTGGAGACATTCTTCCTCCAGGGAAGGCTTCAAACACTTGGTTTTTCTGGAATGTCATTTCTCTTTAGGTGGAAGTGAAGGGAATGACCACTAAGAGGATTAGCTGTCATTTTCAAAACTTAATGAAGGAATTAAGTCATTTGTGATTAATGTGCTTATAAGCTCAGAGTCAGCTGTACTTATGGACAGATTGATGTGGAAAGGTCCTTGGAGAGAGAATTGTTTCATGTGTATAACCATTTCATTCCATGATTCCTGCAAGACTGTTTGCTGCAGTGTCCAGGGCCACAAACACATACTCAGCAGTTAAGCTTTTTTGGAAGTCTCCTGTGGCTTTAGCCAAATTCCATGTATCTTAAAAGGAAATTCTTTTAGTTGCCTTTATTATTCAGATGAATTCAACCTTTTGTAAATTGTCTCTAATTTTCCATTGTTTCCCATTCTTGGCAGCTTTCCTGTTCATTACTCTAGGTCAGAGATTCTTAGCTAGTTTTTTGTTTCATACCCCTTTGAGACTTTGAAGGGTCACAAACCCACTTTCTGAAAAAATACAACTGCATATGTGGCATTTGCATGTGACTTTAGGGCATGTACTGATACTGGAGAGACCTCGGTTAAGGAACCCCTGCTCTAGGTGAAATGAACTTGAGTGATATTAAATAATTTAATAAAAGCATGTGACCCATTTAAGCAGTGTGCAGAGTGGAGAAAGTGAAGTTACAGGTTTCCACATGAGGTGGTATATTACTTTTTACTAATGTATTTACCTGTATTATTTGTCATCCACTTATTATCTAAAATAGGTATCTCAAATATATGCTTCCTCATGGCATAAAAGTAAAGACTAGTCTTTATAAAGAGCGAAGGCAAGTCTCATAATCTTTCAGTACAAATGAAAACAGATTAAAAAGAGAGAAAAACTGTGCTATCAACCAAATGGAGGAAAAGGCCTGCTGCTGCTGCTGCTGCTAAGTCGCGTCAGTCGTGTCCGACTCTGTGTGACCCCATAGACAGCAGCCCACCAGGCTCCCGCCCCTGGGATTCTCCAGGCAGGAACCCTGGAGTGGGTTGCCATTTCCTTCTCCAGTGCATAAAAGTGAAAAGTGAAAGTGAAATTGCTCAGTCTTGTCCGACTCTTAGAGACCTCATGGACTGCAGCCCACCAGGCTCCTCTGTCCATGGGATTTTCCAGGCAAGAGTACTGGAGTGGGGTGCCATTGCCTTCTCTGGGGAAAGGCCTAGAGACCACCAAATGGGAGTTTCCAAACACTGGTGTGGGTCATCTTCATGTTTATCCTAACTTAACCTTCCATAGACCACGACATGGGGCAGACATGTATGCAGTCCTCAGAAACCTCCCTTTGGAGTAAGGGGGTAGATGGTTTGGGCAGCTTTGGGTCAAGGTGTGCGATTTCCACAGAGGCTGAAGCTCCTCCTGAGCATCCAACTCTTCTGCTAGACTAGCTGGGGCTTTGGCAGATCATACTCCCATCTCAGATATACTCCTGGATCAGTGATCTCCAGCAAGAAACAGAAAGAAAACTTCAGAGGGAAAAGAGCTTCTGCAAAAGGAAGAGCAGGGACGCTGAGAGTGGAGGAGTGTCGCTTCCCACTTTGATAACTTCCAGCGTGAGCACCTAGAAGTCATCATCTCTTAGGTGGTCCACCTCATGCCTGCAGAATGACAGGAAGTGTTTGAGAAACTGGCCACCTAAGTAAGACTGATGCTCCTGGTGGGGCTGAAGGGCCACACCCTCTGCAGGAATCTCGTGCAGCCCAGACGGGGAGTGAACACATATGTGGGCATTTTGGCCAGACCACAAAGGTGAGGTCAGAGACTACTGCATCCAGTCCTGGCTGAATCCGTGTCCTCTCCATGCCTGTTGTTATGGACTGAATTGTGTGTGTCTGTATGTGTGTGTGAGTGTCAGTCAGTCATGTCAAACTTTTTGCAACCCCATGGACTGTAGCCCACCAGTTCCTCTGTCCGTGGAATTCTCCAGGCAAGAATACTGAGTGGGTTGCTATTACCTTCTCCAGGAGAGTCTTCCTGACCCAAGTGTAGAACCTGGGTCTCCTGTGTTGCAGGCCGATTCTTTACTGTCTGAGCCACCAGGAAATTATATCCCCTCAAAATTCATATATTGAAGTTCTAGCCTCCAGTGTGAATCTGTTAGGCAATGGGGATCTTTAAGGAGATAATTGACATTAAAATGATGTCAAAATGAGGGGGCCCTAGTTCAATAGGACTGCTGTCTTTATAAAAAGAGGAAGAGGCACCCAGGATGTGCGTGTACAGAAGAAAGCAAGCATGAGGACACAGAAAGAACCACGTACAAGCTAAGGAGACAGGCCTTGAAAGAGGCCAGCCCTCCCAGCACCTTGATCTTGGACTTCCAGCCACCAGAACTGCTGTTAAACCACCTAGCTGTGGTGTTCTGCTGTGGCAACTCTTGCAGAGAAATCCACCATTCTCAGGCTGCAGACACCTGGGCAGGCAAAACTAGAGCATGGAAGGACATCCAAAACATGGGACAAGATTCGGGGAGATGTAACCCCAAATGTAGTGGTGTGAAGAGAAAGTGTTGATAGAGCTGCCCATTCATAACATTTGTCTAATTGAAATAAACCCAAAATACCCAGTGTGGAGTCTATGTGAATATGTTGCAGCAAGAGGGGAAGAAATACAGACTGTGGATGGGGGATTTATTTTGATCTAAGGAAGAGCAATGACCTTACTACAATTTATCTCTCTGGGAGAACTAAATATTCAGTAAAATGGGAGTTCAGAAATAGTGATGAGAATTCTTTAAGAAAACAGACTGACACCTCAAGTGATATTTCAAAACAAATGGACAAATTTAAAATGGAAATGAATAGAATCAAAAGTTAAGAAGGGATCAACATCGATGAAGCAGACCCGTTCAATGAAAGGAGAAAGACACATGGAAGCAGTAAGAATGGGAAACAAGGTCGAGATGACCCAGGGTAAGATGTGGTCCCAGAGATACAGGAACACATGCACAGATAAAAGTAATTTTGATGATAAAAATATAAGTATTTTTCCTGAATAATCAAAGTGAAACCTTTATCTGATCAAAGTGTCACTGAATTGGAGAAACCATTTCTGAATTTTAAGTCATTCAGAATTATTCATATAGAGACAGAGTATGGCTCAGTTATTGGATTTTTGAAGAAAAATCAAAATTCCAGTGGGGATGATACATCTGGTTGCCTCATATTTTTCTATACCAACTCAGAAGATAATAAAGCAATGTTTATAAGTCTTCAGTATCTATTTTTGGCAACAAAGAAAAAGTATAAATTTCAGAAGGCAGAAAAAAATATTACTTTTTCTCAGCCATATCAGGCTCAATCCAGAAAAAATTTAACGTTAATAATTATAGAAGCAAAAAAATTATCTGGTCATTTGGAAATTTAGAAACTTTCATGATTCTTGGATCAAAATAGAAATTAAAAAAAAATCATACAATGCCTAGAAAACTATTATGAAGACAAGTGCATTAGAATTTGGCAGATAAGGCAAAAATTATGTTCTGAGGAAATTATAACTTTAAATAACTACATAAGACGGAAGGAATGAAATATGTCGAAAGCTTCCACTCACCTAGTTCCGTTTAGTCGCTCAGTCGTGTCTGACTCTCTGCAACCCCATGAATTGCAGCACGCCAGGCCTCCCTGTCCACCACCAACTCCCGGAGTTCACTCAAATTCATGTCCATCAAGTTGGTGATGCCATCCAGCCATCTCATCCTCTTTTGTCCCCTTCTTCTCCTGCCCTCAATCTTTCCCAGCATCAGGGTCTTTTCAAGTGAGTTAGCTCTTCACATCAGGTGGCCAAAGTATTGGAGTTTCACCTTTAGCATCAGTCCTTCCAGTGCACATTCAGGACTGATCTCCTTTAGGATTTGGTTGAATCTCCTTGCAGTCCAGGGGACTCTCAAGCGTCTTCTCCAACATGCAGTTCAGAAGCATCAATTCTTTGGTGCTCAGCTTTCTTTATGGTTCACCTCTCACATCCATACATGACTACTGGAAAAACCATAACTTTCCGCTCACCCACCTCCCCCTAAATTTGAAGAAAATAATAAATATAAAAGATAAAATTAACAAAAGAAAAAAGTGGCAGATACTTATAAAAGCAAGTATCTCCTACTTTGTGCAGGATTACAGAGCATGAACTAAAACAGCTAAACCATGGGCTAGTTTAGTCAAGAAAAAAGGATGAGAGAGCTGCTTGCATGTATACGTAGAAACATGTGGAAATGACCACAGCTACACAGTGTATAGAATTTTGAAGACCTAAATGAAATTAGTGAGCTAATGATAAACTGAGACATTTTTCAACGAGCTACCATACATTTTCTAAGTACCAGGCTTAGATATTTTCACAGGTAAATGCATTTAAACTTGCAACAAACAGTTATTGGCATTTGAACTGGTCCACAGCATAGTGAAGAAAAACTTCAAATTCTTTCTGTGATGTGAGGAGGGCATTAACAAACCCTGTCAAAGATAAAGTTGTAGATCAATTTTACTTATGAATATTTATGCAAAGATCTTAAATAATACACCAGCAAATAACATCAGCACTTTAACAGTATAATATTTCAGTCTTAAGCTGAGTTCATTCCTGAAATGCAAGGGCGGCTCAATATTGGGGACTACATTAATATAATATAGCATATTGCTAGGGCAAAGGAGAAAATCTTTCAGCAGATGCCTAAAAGTACTTGAAAGAATTTTCATAATTCCTAATAAGTTCAGTTGCTCAGTCGTGTCTGACTCTTTGCAACCCCATGGACCACAGCACACCAGGCCTTCCGGTTCATCACCAACTCCCAGAGTTTACCTAAACTCATGTCCATTGAGTTGGTGATGCCATCCAACCAAATCATCCTCTGTCGTCCCCTTCTCCTCCTACCCCCAATCTCTTCCAGCATCAGGGTCTTTTCCAATGAGTCAGCTCTCTGCATCAGGTGGCCAAAGTATTGGAGCTTCAGCTTCAATATCAGTCCTTCCAATGAACACCCAGGACTGATCTCCTTTAGGATGGACTGGTTGGATCTCCTTGCAGTCCAAGGGACTCTCAAGAGTCTTCTCGAACACCACAGTTCAAAAGCATCAGTTCTTTGGCACTCAGCTTTCTTTATAGCCCAAGTCTCACATCTGTACATGACTACTGGAAAAAATCATAGCTTTGACTAGATGGACCTTTGTTGACAAAGTAATATCTCTGCTTTTGAATATGCTATCTAGATTGGCCATAATTTTGCTTCCAAGGAGTAAGTGTCTTTTAATTTCATGGCTGCAGTCACCATCTGCAGTGATTTTGGAACCCAGAAAAATAAAGTCGAAACACTGTTTCCACTGTTTCCCCATCTATTTCCCATGAAGTGAAGGGACCAGATGCCATGATCTTAGTTTTCTGAATGTTGAATTTTAGGCCAACTTTTTCACTCTCCTCTTTTTCACTTTCATCAAGAGGCCCTTTAGTTCTTCTTCACTTTCTGCCATAAGGGTGGTGTCATCTGCATATCTGAGGTTAATGATATTTCTCCCAGCATTCTTGATTCCAGCTTGTGCTTCATCCAGCCTAGCGTTTCTCATGATGTACTCTCTATATAAGTTAAATAAGCATGGTGACAATAATACAGCCGTGATGTACTCCTTTTCCTATTTGGAACCAGTCTGTTGTTCCATGTCCAGTTCTAACTTGCTTCCTGACCTGCATACAGATTTCTCAAGAGGCAGGTAAGGTGGTCTGGTGTTAACAGCTCTTTCAGAATCTTCCACAGTTTATTGTGATCCACATAGTCAAAGGTTTTGGCATAGTCAATAAATCAGAAATAGATGTTTTTCTGGAACTAGATGTCTGGTTCCTTTGCCTTTTCTAAAACCAGCTTGAACATCTGGAATTTCACAGTTCACGTATACGTATTGCTGAAGCCTGGCTTGGAGACTTTTGAGCATTACTTTACTAGCATGTGAGATGAGTGCAATTGTGAAGTCGTTTGAGCATTCTTTGGCATTGCCTTTCTTTGGAATTGGAATGAAAACTGACCTTTTCCAGTCCTTTGGCCACTGCTGAGTTTTCCAAATTTGCTGGCATATTGAGTGCAGCACTTTCACTGCATCATCTTTTAAAATTTGAAATAGCTCAACTGGAATTCCATCGCCTCCGCTAGCTCTGTTCGTAGTGATGCTTCCTAAGGCCCACTTGAATTCCTAGTAAAACCCTTTAATAAAGTAGAAATTTTGGATACTTCCTTAAAATGATATAAAATGTGTATTTTAATTCAAAAGGTAGAATTTTCATCATGAAAATGCTCAAAATGTTGAAATTCTGATTTGACATGCTATTTAATTAACTATTATCCTAGGGTTACTAAACAAAAAAAGAGAAAAAAAAAAGGAGTTGTATGAAAACTGGAAGGGGAAAATGTTAGATTATTTGCAAATTACATTGCATACATGGGTGGCCCAGGAAAAGATTGAAGAACTATTAGGTACATCAAATGATTCTTTGAGATGAAGGATTAAAAGTAATTACCCCATCAATAACTTCCTTATATACAACAAAAATCAGAAAATACAGTGAGAGAACAGGCTGTATCATTGATGTCCTTCAAAAAGATACATTACCTGAGTGTAAACCTAACTCAAGAAAAGATAAATCACCCAGTTGTAAGCATAAATCAATAGATGAAGAACACCTACTTGATAAAAATTGTAAGGTTCCACTAAGGAATGTGAGAGAAGTAAATCTCATTGTTATTGTTCAGTTGCTAAGTCATGTCTGACTTTTTTGACTTCATGGATTGCAGCATGCCAGGCTCTTCTTTCCTGAAGTTGGCTAAAATTCATGTGCATTGAGTTGGTGATGCTATCTAACCGTCTCATCCTCTGCTATCTCCCGGAGTTTGCTAAAATTCATGTGCATTGAGCTGATGTTGCTATCTAACCGTCTCGTCCTCTGCTGCACCCTTCTCCTTTTGCCTTCAGTCTTTCTCAGCATCAGGACCTTTGCTAATGAGTTGGCTCTTCGCATCAGGTTGCCAGAGTATTGGAGGTTCAGCATCAGTCCTTCCAGTGACTATTTAGGGTTGACATAAGTGGTCTTCTCTGTAGCTGATGTAAGTGTGAGTTGGCGCAGCCTTTCTGAAATTGTTTGGCAGCATCCAGCAAAGATTAAAATGCACTCCTACTTTGAAGGCAATCTCTGCTACAAAATACTTTACAGATATTCTCTCAAAATTTTGCAAATATGTCGAACATGTTCTCTGCCATGTGTATATCTTAGTGGAAAAAGTCAGAAACAGATAGTCTTCAATGACAGGGGAGAAAATTAAACTATATGCTCCCAAGAAGAAACATGGGTAACTCATTAAAAAATGAGGTCGATTTGTAAATGCTGATGCTGGTTGTGGTGGACACATTCTAAGGTGACCCAGTGTTCAAGGCCCTTGAGCACTGGTGGGACCTGCTTGATTCTAACCAGTTGGACCCAAACTGATGGATTCTTTCCCAAGAATGTTTGGTTATGTAAGACTCCAGTGGATCAGACTAGAGAGAGGTTCCCCTGCTGGCCTGAAAGAAGCAAATAGCCATGTTGTGAACTGCCTATGGAGAGGCCCACATGTCAGGGAACTGCAGGCAGCCTCCAGCCCATAGTCAGGACTCAGTCCTCTGACTGCAAGGAAATGAATTCCGCCAGTGACCCAGATGGGCTTGGAGGCAGAGTCATCCCCAGTGGAGCTTCCATAATTCAGGTTAGCGGACCCCTTGATGACAGCCTTGTGAGCTGAGGACCTGGGCAGGAGCCCCAGTTAAGATGTGCCTGGAAGCCTGACACTTGGAAACTTTGAGATAATTTTTTTCTAGTTCTTGTTATATGTAACAAAGTTATAAAATGTATATTTAACTTTGTTATATAGCACAAGAATTAGAAAACACAATAATAGTAGCTGTATTATTTTCAGCCTATAAATTTATAGTCTTTTGTTAGCAATAGTAAATGAATACACTGAAATTGAATGGTCTCCAAGACGCTGACATCCTGTCTCACTGTGAATTAAAAACAAAACAAAAACACTCATGCTGTTTACTGATGGCAGCTTCCCTTTCATACCCTTATGCACTGCATTCCAGTCACCTGGCCTCTTTGGGTTACATGGAACACACAAGGTCTGTTTCTGCGTTAGGGCCTTTGCGTTTTTTCCTCTATCTCCAACGTCCAGAGTGTTACATGTCCCGTAGCAGGCGTTCAGTTAGTATTTGAATGGATAATTAAAAATTGAAGTGATGTATTGTATCTCAATTATGATCCTTTGTGTGTTAAAATACATACATAGAAATGACTCATGTAAGCAAGCATATGCATGGGCAACTTTATGGACAACGATTACCTTGGTGGGGAGAAAGGGACTTTATTTTTCCAATGTTCTTTGTCAATATTATCATTACAGTGATGGGGGAGATTATGACTCATTTGTAGTTTTCTTCTTAGACTTAAATAATAAACCAAGGAAGTCTGCTCAATGGTATGTGGCAGCTTGGCTGGGAAGGAAGTTTGGGGGAGAATGGATACATGTACATGTGTGGCTGAGTCTCTTTGCTGTTCACTTGAAACTATTGTGACATTGTTAATCGACTATACCCCAATACAAAATAAAAAGTTTTTAAAAAATTAAAAAAGGGGGGGGGGTATATGTGTACATGTGACTGACTCACCTTATACACAGAAGCTAACACAAGATTGTAAAGCAATTATATTCCAATAGAAAGAATGTAGAGAAAAAAATAGCAAGCTAAGTACCACAGACTTAAATTTACATTACAAGGTAAATAAATACACTAGCCCTCAATCTCAGTGCAAGAATATCTGTCAGTTTGACTAATATATTGGATAAAATTGGAAATCACTAGAGGGATCAGGTTTCAGTTTGAAGAACCTTTTTAAAAATAAATAACTCTGAACCTTTTTTGAGTTTGAGCTCCTTACATTCTTCCATATCCTTTGTGATAAGCAGAGCTCTTGTGTGGCTGTCTTGTCCTCAGATGACAAAGACTTGAAGCAGTCGTGAGAGAAGTATTGGTATTTATGACCTATTTATTTAGCACATTATATTTATTGTAAAGTGCGTCTGTCTTGAAGTTACTTTGGGGATGGTTATTTTGCTCATCTTATATCTGGGCCTGCTCATGATACCAGATGAAACCTGAAATAAATGTGTCTGTTGGTGGCCTATCACATACTTTCTCACTGTTTTTGTAGAGACAGGAGAGTCTGTGTCTCCTTCTGTTAAACCTCAGTGGACTCTGAAATGACTTTGAGCATTAGACTGTGGCAGAAGTGACTCAGAGTTGTGGCTGGGAGAGACCGAGCCCTTCCTTCCTCTTGCTCACCCGGAAGTCTGCTGTGTGGAGGACATCCGGCCTCCCTGAGAATGGCGGGCTGCGGGGAGGCTCCTGCTTGCCACAGGCAGAGGCAGCGTAGCTGAGATGGAGAGAGACGCCCAGCCAGCTCCAGGCCCTCCAGCCTGTCCATCCTTGGTGTTATCCCAGACTCCAGCAGGCCAAACTGAGGAACCCCACCGACAGCCAAAACTGAGCTTTCAGACGCTGGGCCCAGTCCTGGTCATAGCCTTGTCCAGCCTTTTGCCAGATCACTGAAAGGCTGATTGGGCCTGATGTGCCGTGTCCAGATCCCTGGGCCAGAGAATTAGGAGCATAATTAAATAGAGGTTGTTGGAAACGGTTCACTTTTGCAGAGCCTGTTATGTTGTAATAAATGGCAGTATTCCACTATTTTGGTGAAAATGAATTTTGGTTTAGTGAGTATCTTTCCCTGTTGCCTTCCAGAGCTGTGTGCTTCTAGATGGAAAATGGAGTGTTTTTTTTTTTTTTAAGAATTTATTTTTATTGGAGTATAGTTACTTTACAGTGTCGTGTTAGATTCTGCTGTATGGCAAAGTGAATCAGTTATATATATGTACATATTTCCCCTCTTTTTTAGATTTCCTTCCTATTTAGGTCGCTAAAGATCATTGAATAGAATTCCCTGGGCTACACTAGGTTCTTATTAGTTATTCATTTATACATGCTGCTGCTGCTGCTGCTGCTAAGTCGCTTTAGTCATGTCCAACTCTGTACGACCCCATAGACGGCAGCCCACCGGGCTCCTCCGTCCGTGGGACATTCCAGGCAAGAACACTGGAGTAGGTTGCCATCGCTTTCTCTGATCCATTTAGACATAGTTGTGTATATATGTGTCAATCTCAATCTACCAATGCATCCCACTCCCATTCCCTTCTTGATATCCATAAGTTTGTTCTGTATCTGTGCCTTTTTTCTGCTTTGCAAGTAAGTTCATCAGGACCATTCTTCTAGAGTTCACATATGTGCATTCGTATATAATATTTGTTTTTCTCTTTCTGACTTCACTCAGTATGACAGTCTCTAGCTCAACATTCAGAAAACTAAGATCATGGCATCCGGTCCCATCACTTCATGGGAAATAGATGGGGAAACAGTGTCAGACTTTATTTTTGGGGGCTCCAAAATCACTGCAGATGGTGATTGCAGCTATGAAATTAAAAGACACTAACTCCTTGGAAGGAAAGTCATGACCAACCTAGATGGCATATTCAAAAGCAGAGACATTACTTTGCCAACAAAGGTTTGTCTAGTCAAGGCTATGGTTTTTCCAGTGGTCATGTATGGATTTGAGAGTTAGACTGTGAAAAAAGCTGAGCACCGAAGAATTGATGCTTTTGAACTGTAGTGTTGGAGAAGACTCTTGAGAGTCCCTTGGACTGCAAGGAGATCCAACCAGTCTATTCTAAAGAAGATCAGTCTTGGGTGTTCTTTGGAAGGAATGATGCTAAAGCTAAGACTCCAATACTTTGGCCACCTCATGCGAAGAGTTGACTCATTGGAAAAGACTCTGATGCTGGGAAGGATTGGGGGCAGGAGGAGGAGACGACAGAGGATGAGATGGCTGGATGGCATCACTGACTTGATGGACATGGGTTTGGGTGAACTCCAGGAGTTGGTGCTGGACAGGGAGGCCTGGCATGCTGCAGTTCATGGGGTCGCAAAGAGTTGGACACGACTGAGCAACTGAACTGAGGTTACCCACATCTCTGCAAGTGGCACTATTTCATTCCCTTTCCTGGCTGAGTCATATTCCATTGTATATATGTACCACATCTTCGTTATCCATTCCTCTGCTGATGGATACTTAGGTTGCTTCTATGGTCTGGCTGTTGTAAATATTGCTGCAGTGAGCATTGGAGTGCATGTACCACCCCCCTTTTTTTTTGCATTTTGCTAAATTTTATTTATTTATTTCTGCCTGTATTTTTAAAAATTATTTTTATTGAAGGATAATTGCTTTACAGAATTTTGTTGTTTTCTGTCAAACCTCCATATGAATCATCATAGGTATACATATATCCCCTCCTTTTTGAACCTCCCTCCCATCTCCTGTCCATCTCACCCCTCTAAATTGACACAGAGCCCCTGTTTGAGTTTCCTGAGCCATACAGCAAATTCCCCTTGGCTATCTATTTTACATAGGGTAATATAAGTTTCCATGGTACTCTTTCTATACATCTCACCCTCTCCTCCCGTCTCCCTGTGCCGATGAGTCTATTCTCTCTGTTTCTCCACTGCTGTCCTGTAAAGACTTTTTTTTCCAGTTTTATTTATTTATTTTACTTTACAATATTGTATTGGTTTTGGCATACATTGACATGAATCTGCCATGGGTATACATGTGTTCCCCATCCTGAAGCTCCCTCCTACCTCCCTCTCCATACCATCCCTCTGGGTCATCCCAGTGCACCAGCCTGAGCACCCTGTCTCATGGATTGAATCTGGACTGGTGATTCATTTCATATATGATAACTTACATGTTTCAATGCCATTTTCTCATATCATCCTGCCTTTGCCCTCTCCCACAGAGTCCAAAAGACTGTTCTATACATCTGTGTCTCTTTTGCTGTCTCGCATACAGGGTCATCATTACTATCTTTCTAAATTCCATATATATGTGTTAGTATACTGTATTGGTGTTTTTCTCTCTGGCTTACTTCACTCTGAATAATAGGATCCAGTTTCATCCACCTCATTAGAGCTGATTCAAATGTATTCTTTTTAATGGCTGAGCAATTTTCCATTGTGTATATGTACCACAGCTTTGTTATCCATTCATCTGCTGATGGACATCTAGGTTGTTTCCATGTCCTGGCTATTATAAACAGTGCTGCGATGAACATTGGGGTACATGTGTCTCTTTCAATTCTGGTTTCC
>SJYF01000302.1:6486800-6513215 GCA_006410515.1 Procapra przewalskii
TCGGTGTGTATGCCCAGCAGGGGGATTGCTGGGTCATAAGGCAGTTCTATTTCCAGTTTTTTAAGGAATCTCCACACTGTTCTCCATAGTGGCTGTACTAGTTTGCATTCCCAACAGTATAAGAGGGTTCCCTTTTCTCCACACCCTCTCCAGGATTTATGGCTTGTAGACTTTTGGATCGCAGCCATTCTGACTGGCATGAAATGGTACCTCATTGTGGTTTTGATTTGCATTTCTCTGATAATGAGTGATGTTGAGCATCTTTTCATGTGTTTGTTAGCCATCTGTATGTCTCCTTTGGAGAAATGCCTATTTAGTTCTTTGGCCCACTTTTTGATTGGGTCATTTATTTTTCTGGAATTGAGCTGCAGGAGTTGCTTGTATATTTTTGAAATTAGTTGTTTGTCAGTTGCTTCATTTGCTATTATTTTCTCCCATTCCAAAGGCTGTCTTTTCACCTTGCTTATAGTTTCCTTTGTTGTGCAGAAGCTTTTAATTTTACTTAGGTCCCATTTGTTTATTTTTGCTTTTATTTCCAATATTCTGGGAGGTGGGTCATAGAGGAGCCTACTGTGATTTATGTCAGAGAGTGTTTTGCCTATGTTATCCTCTAGGAGTTTCCTATAAATTTCTGGTCTTACGTTTAGATATTTAATCCATTTTGAGTTTATTTTTGTGTATGGTTTTAAAAAGTGTTCTAGATTCATTCTTTTACAAGTGGTTGACCAGTTTTCCCAACACTAGTTAAAGAGATTGTCTTTTCTCCATTGTATATTCTTGCCTCCTTTGTCAAAGATAGGTGTCCATAGGTACATGGGTTTACCTCAGGGCTTTCTATTTTGTTCCATTGATCTATATTCCTGTCTTTGTGCTAGTACCATACTGTCTTGATGAATGTGGCTTTGTAGTAGAGCCTTAAATCAGGCAGGTTGATTCCTCCAGTTCCATTCTTCTTTCTCAAGATTGCTTTGGCTATTTGAGGTTTTTTGTATTTCCATACAAATTGTGAAATTATTTGTTCTAGCTCTGTGGAAAATACAGCTGGTAGCTTGATAGGGATTGCATTGAATCTATAGATTGCTTTGGGTAGTATACTCATTTTCACTATATTGATTCTTCTGATCCATGAACATGGTATATTTCTCCATCTGTTTGTGGGATCTTTGATTTTTTTCACCAGTGTTTTATAGTTTTCTATATATAGGTCTTTTGTTTCTTTAGGTAGATATATTCCTAAGTATTTTATTCTTTTCATTGCAATGGTGAACGGAATTGTTTCCTTAATTTCTCTTTCTGTTTTCTCATTGTTAGTCTATAGGAATGCAAGGGATATCTATGTATTGATTATATATCCTACAGCTTTACTATATTAATTGATTAGCTCTAGTGATTTTCTGGTGGAGTCTTTAGGGTTTTCTATGTGGAGGATCATGTCATCTGCAAAAACTGAGTATTTTATTTCTTCTTTTCCAAACTGGATTCCTTATATTTCTTTTTCTGCTCTGATTGCTGTGGCCAAAACTTCAAAAACTATGTTGAATAGTAGTGGTGAGAGTGGGCATCCTTGTCTTGTTCCTGACTTTAGGGGAAATGCTTTCAGTTTTTCACCATTGAGGATAATTTGCTGTGGATTTGTCATATATAGCTTTTATTATGTTGAGCTATGTTTCTTCTCTTCCTGCTTTCTGGAGGGTTTTTATCATAAATGGATGTTGAATTTTGTCAAAGGGTTTCTCTGCATCTATTGAGATAATCATATGGTTTTTATTTTTCAATTTGTTAATGTGGTGTATTACACTGATTGATTTGCAGATACTGACGAATCCTTGCATCCCTGGGATAAAGCCCACTTGGTCATGGTGTATGATCTTTTTAATGTGTTGTTGGATTCTGTTTTCTAGAATTTTGTTAAGGATTTTTACATCTATGTTCATCATTGATATTGGCCTGTAGTTTTCTTTTCATGTGGCATCTTTGTTAGGTTTTGGTATTAGGGTATTAGAATGAGTTGTGAAGTTCACCTTCCTCTGCAGTTTTCTTGAAGAGTTTGAGTAGGATAGGTGTTAGCTCTTCTCTAAATTTTTTGTAGAATTCAGCTATGAAGCCATCTGGTCCTGGGCTTTTGTTTGTTGGAAGATTTCTGATTGCATTTTCAATTTCTGTGCTTGTGATGGGTCTGTTAAGATTTTCTATTTCTTCCTGGTTCAGTTTTGAAAAGGTGTACTTTTCTAAGAATTTGTCCATTTTTTCCAAGTTGTCCATTTTATTTGCATATTGTTGCTGATAATACTCTCTTATGATCCTTTGTATTTGTGTGTTATCTGTTATGATCTCTCCATTTTCATTTCTAATTTTGTTGATTTGATTTTTCTCTTTTTGTTTCTTGATGAGTCTGGCTAATGGTTTGTCAATTTTATTTACCTTCTCAAGTAACCAGCTTTTGGTTTTGTTGATTTTTGCTATGGTCTCTTTTGTTTCTTCTGCATTTATTTCTGCTCTAATTTTTAAGATTTCTTTCTTTCTACTAACCCTGGGGTTCTTCATTTCTTCCTTTTCTAGTTGATTTAGGTGTAGAATTAGGTTTTTTCCTTGTTTCTTGAGGTAAGCCTGTATTGCTATGAACCTTCCCCTTAGCACTGCTTTTACAGTGTCCCATAGGTTTTGGCTTGCTGTGTTTTCATTTTCATTCATTTCTAAGCATATTTTTATTTCGTTTTTTATTTCTTCTGTGATTTGTTGGTTAGTTAGCAGCATGTTGTTCATCCTTCATATGCTGGAATTTTTAATAGTTTTTCTCCTGTAATTGAGATCTAATCTTTCTGCATTGTGGTCAGAAAAGATGTTTGGAATGATTTCATTTTTTTTTTACCAAGGCTAGATTTAAGATGCAGGATGTGATCTCTCCTGGAGAAGGTTCCCTGTGTGCTTGAGTAAAAGGTGAAATTCATTGTTTTGGGGTGAAATGTCTTATAGATATCAATTAGTTCTAACTGATCTATTGTATCATTTAAAGTTTGTGTTTCCTTGTTAATTTTCTGTTTAGTTGATCTATCCGTAGGTGTGAGTGGGGTATTAAAGTCTCCCACTATTACTGTGTTATTATTAATTTCCCCTTTCATACTTGTTAACATTTGTCTTACATATTTGCGATGCTCCTTTGTTGGGTGCATATATATTTATAATTGGTATATCTTCTTCTTGGATTGATCCTTTGATCATTATGTAGTGTCCATCTTTGTCTGTTTTCAAAGCCTTTGTTTTTTAAAGTCTATTTTATCTGATATGAGTATTGCTGCTCCTGCTTTCTTTTGGCCTCTATGTGCATGGAATATCTTTTTCCAGCCCTTCACTTGCAGTCTGTATGTGTCCCTTGTTTTGAATACGTCTCTTGTAAACAGCATATATAGGGGTCTTATTTTTGCATCCATTCAGCCAGTCTTTGTCTTTTGGTTAGGGTATTCAACCCATTTACATTTAAGGTAATTATTGATGAGTGTGATCCTGTTGCGATTTACTTTATTGTTTTGGGTTCAAGTTTAAATACCCTTTCTGTGTTTACTGTCTAGAGAAGATCCTTTAGGATTTGTGGAGACCTGGTTTAGTGGTGCTGAATCCTCTCAGCTTTTGCCAGTATGTAAAGCTTTGGATTTCTCCTTCATATTTGAATGAGCTCCTTGCTGGGTACAGTAATCTGGGGTGTAGATTATTTTCTTTCATCACTTTAAGTATGTCCTGCCATTCCTTCCTGGCCTGAAGAGTTTCTGTTGAAAGATCAGCTGTTATCCTTATGGGAATCCCTTTGTGTGTTATTTGTTGTTTTTCCCATGCTGCTTTTAATATTTGTTCTTAGTATTTGATCTTTGTTAATTTGATTAATATGTGTCTTGGGGTGTTTTGCCTTGGGTTTATCCTGTTTTGAACTCTCTGAGTTTCTTGGACTTGGGTGATTATTTCCTTCCCCATCTTAGGGAAGTTTTCAACTACTTTCTCCTCAAGTATTTTCTCATGGTCTTTCTTTTTGTCTTCTTCTTCTGGGACTCCTATGATTCGAATGTTGGGGCATTTAACATTGTCCCAGATGTCTCTGAGGTTGTCCTCATGTTTTTTAATTCTTTTTTCTTTTTTCCTCTCAGTTTCATTTATTTCTACCATTCTATTTTCTACATCAGTTATGCAGTCTTCTGCCTCCCTCATTCTACTGTTGGTTCCCTCGAGTGTTTTTGATCTCATTTATTGCATCATTCATTATATGAGTGAAAATTGGTCAGTGCGTCCGACTCTTTGTGACCCCATGGACTATACAGTCCATGGAATTCTCCAGGCTAGAATACTGGAGTGGGTTAGCCTTTCCCTTCTCCAGGGGATCTTCCCAACCCAGGAATCAAACCAGGGTCTCCTGCATTGCAGGCAGATTCTTTAACAGCTGAGCTATCAGGGAAGCCTATATTGACTCTCTTTATTTCTTCTAGGTCCTTGTTAAACCTTTCTTGCATGTTCTCGATCCTTGTCTCCATGCTATTTATCTGTAACTCCAATTTGTTTTCAAGGTTTGGGATCATTTTCACTATCATTATTTGGAATTCTTTATCAGGTAGATTTCCTATCTCTTCCTCTTTGGTTTTGTGGGCATTTGCCCTGTTCCTTTACCTGCTGGTATTTCTCTGCCTTTTCATCTTGTTTATATTGCTGTGTTTGGGGTGACCTTTCTGTATTCTGGCAGTTTGTGGAGTTCTCTTTATTGTGGAGGTTCCTTGCTGTGGGTGGGGTTGGACAGGTGGCTTGTCAAGGTTTCATGATTAGGGAAGCTTGTGTTGGTGTTCTGGTTGGTGGAGCTGGATTTCTTCTCTCTGGAGTGCAATGAAGTGTCCAGTAGTGAGTTTTGAGATGTCAGTGGGTTTGGTGTGACTTTGAGCAGCCTGTATATTGAAGCTCAGAGTTGTGTTCCTGTGTTGCTGGAGAATTTGTATGGTATGTGTTGCTCTGGAACTTGTTGGCTCTTGGGTGCTGCTTGGTTTCAGTGTAGGTATGGAGGTGTTTGATCAGCTTCTATCGATTAATGTTCCCTGGAGTCAGGAGTTCTCTGGTGTTCTTTAGATTTGGACTTAAGCCTCCTGGCTGGGTTTTCAGTCTTATTCTTATAGTAGCCTCAAGATTTCTCCATCTATACAGCACTGATGATAAAACACCTAGGTTAATGATGAAAAGTTTCTCCACAGTGAGGGACACCTGGAGAGGTACACGGAGTTACATGGAGAAGAGAAGAGGGAGGAGGGAGACAGAGGTGACCAGGAGGAGAAGAAGGGGAATCAAAAGGGGAGAGAGCAAGCTAGCCAGTAATCACTTTCCTATGTGCTCTCCACAGTCTGGATCCCTCAGAGGTTCACGGAGTTACACAGAGAAGAGAAGAGGGAGGAGGGAGACAGAGGTGGCCAGGAGAAGAGGCAGAATCAAAAAGGGAGAGAGCAAGCTAGCCAGTAATCACTTCCCTATGTGTTCTCCACAGTCTGGACCGCTCAGAGATGTTCACAGAGTTACACAGAGAAGAGAAGAGGGAGGAGGGAGATAGAGGTGACCAGGAGGAGAAGAAGGGGAATCAAAAGAGGAGAGAGCAAGCTAGTCAGTAATCACTTCCCTATGTGCTCTCCACAGTCTGGACCGCTCAGAGATGTTCACAGAATTACAAAGAGAAGAAAAGAGGGAGATAGAGGTGACCAGGAGGATAAAAGTGGGTATCCAAAGGAGAGAGACAGATTCAGCCAGCAATCAGTTCCCTAGGTCTTCTCCACAGCCTGGAACACACAAAGAGATTCACAGAGTTGGGTAGAGAAGAACAGGGGGACGGGGGAGATAGAGGTGACTGGTGGAGAAAAAAGGAGAATCCAAAAGGGGAGAGCAATCAGGCCAGTGATCTCACTCCCAAGTAAAAATGGGTACTGAAGATTGGGTTCTTAAAGGTACAAAGTTGATAACAAATACCAAAAAGCAAAGATTAAAAGTCTAGAGTAGAGGTTAGATTCTCAAAAATACAATATTAAAAAAAGTCACAAAAATTATAAAAAATATATATATGAAGTTTGCTTTAAAAATAGGGTCTTTATTTTTTGCAAGGTACCTCTTGAGAAATCTGTATGCAGGTCAGGAAGCAACAATTAGAACTTGACATGGAGCAACAGACTGGTTCCAAATAGGAAAAGGAGTATGTCAAGGCTGTATGTTGTCCCCCTGCTTATTTAACTTATATGCAGAGTACATCATGAGAAACGCTGGACTGGAAGAAACACAAGCTGGAATCAAGATTGCTGGGAGAAATATCAATAACCTCAGGTATGCAGATGATACCACCCTTATGGCAGAAAGTGAAGAGGAACTAAAAAGCCTCTTGATGAAATTGAAAGAGGAGAGTGAACAAGTTGGCTTAAAGCTCAACATTCAGAAAACGAAGATCATGGCATCCGGTCCCATCACTTCATGGGAAATAGATGGGGAAACAGTGGAAACAGTGTCAGACTTTATTTTTTTTGGCTCCAAAATCACTGCAGATGGTGATTGCAGCCATGAGATTAAAAGACACTTACTCCTTAGAAGAAAAGTTATGACCAACCTAGATAGCACATTCAAAAGCAGAGACATTACTTTGCCGACTAAGGTCTGTCTAGTCAAGGCTATGGTTTTTCCAGTAGTCATGTATGGATGTGAAAGTTGGACAATAAAAAGAGCTGGGCATCGAAGGGTTGATGCTTTCAAACTGTGGTGCTAGAGAAGACTTTTGAGAGTCCCTTGGACAGCAAGGAAATCCTAAAGGAAATCAACCCTGAATATTCATTGGAAGGATTGATGCTGAAACCGAAGCTCCAATACTTGGGCTACCTGATGCGAACTCCATTACTTTGGCCACCTCATGCAAAGAGCTAACTCACTGGAAAAGACCCTGATGCTGGGAGAGATTGAAGGCGGGAGGAGAAGGGGATGACAGAGGACGAGATGGTTGGAAGGCATCACTGACTCCATGGACGCGAGTTTGAGCAAACTCTGGGAGTTGGTGGTAAAGGACAGGGAATCCTGACATGCTGTAGTCTGTGGGGTGTCAAAGAGTTGGACATGACTGAGAGACTGAACAAATAAACAAAAACATTTCATACTGATGTTAAGTGATCCTTGATAATTAGAATATCGACAGCAAAACAGGAAGGGGCTCTGCTCTCTTCAGTGTGTGATTCGCTGGCTGTTTTATCCTGACCGTTCTCTCTCCTTCCAGTTCAAGGAATACACTTAACACATCCTCGCACCTTTTGTCATTATTGGAAACATGTATGTCACAGCTGGTCCTAGGTGAAGTGAGCTCAGTCGAGGGAAATCTTCCCTTTTTCACTTCAAGCACAGCTACTGAAGATGGAGGATGCTCAGGTTCCAAACTGAGCTGGAATCCAAGCATCTAAGCATTAACCTTCTGAGATGGTCCCTGTAAGGTACAGGAGCTAGGTAGAGTTGATGCCTTCATCACAGTTAAGGTTTAAGAAGATGAATTCTGCATCTGCACTGAAGGAAAGGCTACTTTTGGTCTCCAGTATGTATGCCCCTCATGTAGCCTTGAGTTAGCAAAGATGAGGGTCTAAAACATTGGGCTGTTTGGAATGTTCTTAAAAATGTGTATTTCTGGTTTCTAAGCCCTTGGGAGGTTAAAATCTAGCTGGGTCCTAATGTGTTGAGAAATCGAATCTTGCCCAAAGCTTGTTTCTAACAGATGCATACAGCAAAGGTCACCTCTCAAGTACAGCTAGGGACTGTGTTCTGGTAAACTCTAGGAATCTGGGCTCCACATACAGTTGCCTGATGAGTTGATTCTTTAAAGAGACAGATGTTGCATGGGAAGAAAAGGCTCTGAAGAATAGTCATCAGCATTTTAACAGAAATGGTTTTGTGTGTGGGCTGATGGGTGGTTTCATCTTTGAAGAGATATTTTTTTGAGTGTTTATCAGGATTTCTGCAAGGAGTGTAATGTGTATTAGTTTTCACTTCTGTAACAAATAAATTGTAATTTGAAAGAAACTTGCTATTAAAAACTGACAACCTAGTCCCATAAATTTTAGAAGCAGTGATAAAATATAAAGGCTGAAATCACACCTCACCTCTCCCCTTATGCAACTTCTCATAAAATCCCACCATTGATTGCATACAGAACATGGTTTTGCTTTAGGCATTTTATTCTGATAGCTAAAATGGAAAAAAAAAAAAAAGGGTGTTGCATTATCTCTTAAATATGTGGGCCATGCCTGGGGGTGTGCATATTTGGAAAAAGATTTCAGATGGTTCTGTTAAATGTAATCATATGCAGGTCTTCAGGAGATGTTTTCTTCACTGATGAAAATTCATGCATTTCCTTTTGTAGAATTAGTAGGTCCAGGGCTTATTTTTCTTTTCAGAGAAATGGTCATTCCTGCTTACCCAAATGAGTAGGAGTCCTAGCTTACATGCCCAAAGAAAAAAATGTCATTTACCTTGAAAATGTCATTTACCTTGATGAGTCAGTTCTAAATGCATTTACTTATATTCAGTTTAAAGTTGCACAGGTAACATTGAGGACAAGTCCTACTTTGGTCATAGCCAGAGCTAGCCCTGGCTGGCAGAGATCTCTTTCTGTAGACGCTAGGCTTCCTGTGTCCTGATCTTCTGTGCCATTGTCAGGACCATGTGATTTCTAAGCTTGAGTCCTGGAAAGAGGCTAGAGTAACAGAGAAGTAAAAGAACCTCAGGAGAAGTTGTACACCTAAATTAAGGAGGAGGAAGAGAAAAAGGAATATCATGTGTGGAACACGCTGTATTGTTGACATGGTGTATGTCTCCAGTGTTATTCTCGGCTTGTGTAGGAGAAGTATAAGCTTTCTGTTTGCATGTGAGCAAAGGACATATTGATCAGAAAAAAATTCTAGCTAACCACTGGCTCTTTATTCAGTTAAGAATATATGTAGACATTTGGGTTATGAAAGTCAGGTTACAGCTGTGTTTGGGAAAGTGTTTTCTTCTGACTTCAGAAAGTGTATGCTGCGTTTCCCAAATGTTTGCAGGTGCAGATTGATTAAAAAAAATGCACTTGGAGTGTTTTTAAAGGTTTGTAAACTAGAAAACAACATTTTAGAACTGGGAATATTTGTTTGCACCATGAATATAAGAACGATGCAGTTTTGGCTTAATCAGGAGAGGTTCACCTCATGAACTGATCAGGGAGAAAGTTATTTGGTGAGCATATGTAAATTTCCCTAATACCAGTTGGTTCCAGCATGTTATCAGTTTTTCCTCTTCTTGCCTCTTTTGGTCTTTGTGGAACACTAGGAAGACTAAAGCAGTGATGTTACATCTGCAGTTTTTGTCACTGAAAAAAATGCCCATGGTTTACGTGGGTTGTGTTGGGGTACGTTCCATTTTATAAAGCTTGTTGATAAAGGTTGTCATTTACTGAAATCTTGAAGGCAAGATCCAGAGTCAGTTATGTATTCTCCTATTTGGAGCACAGAGAGCTGCAGGAATCAAAGTATACATTGCCCTAGGACTTGGGAAAAGGTTGGAAAAAGGCTACTGGATCGCCAGGGGCATCCCCACAGTTGGAATCTTAGAAAGAAAAACAGCTCTACCAATTTGATAAATCCCTACCCACCCCGTAGTGGGGCTTCCCAGGTGGCACTAGTGGTAAAAAACCCACCTTAATCCCTGGGTTGGGAAGATCCCCTGGAGGAGGGCATGGCAACCCACTCCAGTATTCTCGTCTGGAGAATCCCATGGACACAGGAGCCTGGTGGGCTACAGTCCATGGGGTCACAAAGAGTCAGACATGACTGAAGTACCTTAACGTGCATGCAAGGACCCCCCACCCCACCCCCAGTACACTTTTTGCCTTTCTTTTCTTTTAGGGGAGATTGTAAACCAAAATTGTTGCTCTTCAAACATTCACAGTGAGTCCGGGCCACTGTCAGAGCCGGGGTTCTGAGGGATGGACGCCCCGGGGCTTGTCGTGTCTCCTGCTCCTTCCTCCTGCTTGTTCTTCCTGGACGCCCCCTTCCCGCTCCTCTGTGACAAAACGGAAACAGCCTCGTGCTGGTGGGTGTCAGCAGAACTGGGAGCAATCCCCTGCACTGTGCTCCCATGTCAGCCTCCTGGGTCCCTGTGTTGAGGCTTGCGTCCAATAATGCATGTGAAAGCACTTTCAAGAATTTCAGCTACTGAGCAAAAATCTCCCCGATGAGGAAGTGCATGCATAAAGGATAGTCTGTTGGAAAGAAAGGGTTGGTGCCAGCGTGATGAGAACGAGCAGTGAACACTGCGACCTTCTCTGGGAACGAATCTGCTGTTAGCTGGTGGGGTGAATAGAATATGAGGGAATCTTTAGCCACAGGGCCTCAGTCTGTTCCACTGAGATGCAGGGGTGAGGGAAGCGTAACTTGGAGCCTTTGCAGCTCGCCGATGCTGAGTTTATTCTCCAATCAGAATAAAACTTGAAGCCTTAGACTGTTCCAGGGTCTTACTGTCACTTGCTATTATCAATGCTAGTTAAATTTTCTGTAAAACGCACATTTAGTCTTGGGGTAATGTTGATTCCAGAACAGACAGTAGGATGTTTTCAGAGCTCTCAACCCCCAGCTTAACTCTGCAAGTATGTTGTAGATGGATCGGTCAGGGTTAGAGTCACACCGCCCCTAGGTAACAAGTGTTTGTCTAGAGACACTAGAGACTCTGAACTGAAAGAAATATTTGGCCATTTTGTAGTTATGTGTTTTATTTTAAATTTTTTATTTTTAACGTGATTGTTTTTGCTGGGAAAGATTGAGGGCAAGAGGAAAAGGGGTTGACAGAGAATGAGATGATTGCATGGCATCAATGGACATGAGTTTGAGCAAACTCAGAGAAATAGTAGAGGGCAGAGAAGCGTACTGCAGTTCATGGGGTCGCAAAGAGTCGCGCACAACTCACCGACCAAACAACAATACAGTTTTCAAAGATGAACCTCCCTTTACAAAATACTGACTGTATTCCCTATGTTGTACAGCATGTCTTTGTAACTTATTTTGCACCTAATATTTCGTACCTCTTAATCCTTTACCCCTGTGTTGTCCCTCCCCCCATTCCCTCTCCCCACTGGTAACCACTAGTTTCTTCCCTGTACCTGTGTCTGCTTCCTTTTTGCTACTTATTTTCCCTAGTCTGTTGTATTTTTTATTTTTTTAAATTTTCATTGGAGTATAGTTGATTTGCAATGTTGTGTCAGTTTCAGGAATATACCAGTGTAGTTCTGTATTAAAAAGAGATTGGATATTTTATTTGTCCTTCCTTTCTATATTAAAGGTTTACTAAGGAGAATATGCACTGATTTCCAATGTCTTCTTATTGAACCTGTTTACAGATAGATGTAGTTATGTGAGATATGACATCACCAGAAAGGACTAAGATGAATGGGGCCTAATATAACTGGGTAGTATTGGAGGTGGACGGGCACGGTGATAAAGACAGGCATGCTGGAATCAGGAAATCTGGGCTCAGATCTTTGTGAGTTAAGCATCGGGCACAACGTCAGTCCTATTGCAAGTACCCGGTAGTTGCAACTGTTACTATTCAAGGCGCCAGGAATATACAAGCATATTAGTAATCTCCCTATCATAAGAAAGACCACTGAACTCTACTAGAGAAAGAGCTTTCTTAAAAAGAATGACCTCATTCCCCTTAACTTCCTTTACCCATGATGGTGTTGTTTAGTCGCCAAGTCATGTCCAACTCTGTGTGACCCCATGGACTGTAGCCCCCCCCAAGCTCTTCTGTCCATGAGATTTCAGCTGAACCAAACGCTCTAGGCTCGAGTTGGATACTGAAGCGACATTTGCGGAAGCCCATTCTTGTTTCCTGTTCTCTGCAAAGTGTTTCCGGCAGAGGTCGCCTGGTCGTTTCCACTCAGGCCCCTGGTAGCAGAGCGTGAACAACCCAGGGGGGTATTTGTGTGTGTGGCTGCATTCCTTGGGGATAAGCGTCCAGTGTGCCAAGTCTGAGGAATCCGTGACTCTGAGCAGTTGTGCCACACTTCTGTCTGTGCTGGCGCTCCTGAGACCCGAATAAGCGCTTCTTCACCTGATACGCCTACGTGTGGGTTTTTGCTTTTTGTCGTTGGATTGTGTGGTTTGAGTTTTTCTTATGTCGTGAATACAGAGGTACTGTGGAGAAATTTTCTACCCTGGAAAAAAACAGATTTTGAGTAGGCTTGATTTGAGTTCATCTTTCGCCCTAGAGCAAAGATGTCATGATGTGGGGAAGTTGGGAGAGTCGCATGAGTTTGGAATGAGACTTGGGAGGCAGAGGAATTTGCATCCGTGCAGTGGTTCTGAAATTGGAAAATCAATGTTATATTTAAAGCAGACAGACGTCTTGACTATATAGAACAAGATAAGCTAAATTTTAACTGTGAGAATCAGATTGGCAGGAAAGAAGACAACACTTTCAAGTAAATAATTTACTCTTTCCTCCTCTTTTGAATTTAAAAAGAATATCTTTTAAAACTTAAAAAAAAGTATCTTTTAAAATAATTTCTGAAGTTTCAGAGAGAACCGTGAGAGCATAGATTTGCAGCCTGAAAAAAGAATTGGGAACTGTGGTCGGTGCATTGGCAAACAAGGTTAAATACATATGAAAGGTAATGTATTCTTGAACTGTCTAGGAGAACAAAACACAATGACGGTAACCCTGTATAGACAATGTTCAGATGTACTTTCCTGAATAGAGATAGGACAGTATAATTGGTGGTTTTTTCCTTAAGAATTAAATTTGTTTGGTTTTTAAATGGGCAACAGGAGCTTTGAAATCAGAGTTGAGAGTTACTATGCCAGCTCTGCCGTCTGGGCTGACTATTTAATCTTTGCGCAAGCCATGAGGAGTAATACTTCCCTCAAAGGTCCTTGAGAATGCTAAACTGTTGCAGAGAGAGCCTATCACCTAGTAGGTGTTCATTAGATGTGAAATGTATTGAATGATAAGAGGAAGTAATTTAAATTTTAAATTTCGGTGAGAAAATACAGAAATAAATATGTGAAACCATTGTGTGATTCTAGGTGGCTTGGCAATTTTGAGGAGGTGCTGTTCATTGCTTCCTTTTAGTCCGTTGCTTGATGAGCTTTTCTACAAACACTTTCAACTAACTAAACGGAATTTAAGGAATATTCAATACCTCAAAGAATTAACAACCTCTTAAAATGGCAGTTGAGTAGGGCAATAAGGATCTGCCTTCATTTTTATTACCATTATTTACTGGATGTGATCCTATTATAATACAGTAGTTACTATTTCTGTTACTTAGTGGTGCCAAGTACTGTACCACATGCTTTATAAATATCTCATTAAATCCCTGTAATAACTTGAGATGTACATATTATGGCTCTTACTATGTAAATGAAAAGATGAGGAAACACTCTTTTAATGACATGTCTAAACCTCCATAACTGGGAAGACTTAAAAACCAGGATAGAACCTTTTCACGTTATCATCTGTGCTTTGGAAGCACCTAAAAACTTCCCTGGTGGCTCAGACGGTAAAGCGTCTGTCTACAGTGCAGGAGACCCAGGTTCAGTCCCTGGGTTGGGAAGATCTGCTGGAGAAGGAAACGGCAATCCACTCCAGTACTCTTGCCTGGAAAATCCCATGGACAGAGGAGCCTGGTAGGCTACAGTCCATGGGGTCGCAAAGAGTCGGACACGACTGAGCGACATTCCTACCTAATCTGATGATGGGCTTCCCAGGTGGCTCAATGGTAATGAATCTGCCTGCCAAGCAAGAGACACAGGTTTGATCCCTGACTCTGGAAGATGCCTTGGAGAAGAAAATGACCTGGTGCGCTATCGTCCATGGGGTTGCAAAGAGTTGCGACAACTTAGTGTCTAAACCACCACCAGTTCGGCAGTCCGGTTGCTCAGTCTTGTCCGACTCTTTGCGACCCCATGGACTGCAGAATGCCAGGCTTCCCTGTCCATCACCAACTCCCAGAGCTTGCTTAAATTCATGTCCTTTGAGTCAGTGATGCCATCCAACCATCTCATCCTCTGTTTTCCCTTTCTTCTTCTGCCTTCAATCTTTCCCAGCATCAGAGTCTTTTCCAAGGAGTCAGTTCTTGGCATCAGGTGGCCAAAGTAATGGAGTTTCAGCTTCAGCATCAGACCTTCCAATGAATATTCAGGACTGAGTTCCTTTAGGATGGACTGGTTGGATCTCCTTGCAGTCCAAGGGACTCTCAAGAGTCTTCTCCAACACCACAGTTCAAAAGCATCAATTCTTTGGCCCTCAGATTTCTTGATAGTCCAACTCTCACATCTATACATGACTACTGGAAAAACCATTGCTTTGACTAGACAGACGTTTGTTGGCAAAGTAATGTGTCTGCTTTTTAATATGCTGTCTAGGTTTGTCATAGCTTTGCTTCCAAGAAGCAAGCATCTTTTAATTTCATGGCTGCAATCACCATCTGCAGCGATTTTGGAGCCCAAGAAAAAATCTGTCATGGTTTCCATTGTTTCCCCATCTATATGCCATGAAGTGATGGGCCTGGATGCCATGATCTTAGTTTTTGAATGTTAAGTTTGAAGCCAGCTTTTTCACTCTCCTCTTTCACTTTCATCAAGAGGCTCTGCAGATTCTCTTCATTTTCTGCCATAAGGGTGGTGTCATCTGCATATCTGAGGTTATTGATATTTCTCCTGTCATTCTTGATTCCAGCTTGTGCTTCACCCAGTCTGGCATTTCGCATGATGTACTCTGCATTGTTAAATAAGCAGGGTGACAGTACACTGCCTTGACATAACTTCTTTACCAATTTTGAACCAGTCCATTGTTCCATGTCTGAGTCTAACTGTTGCTTCTTGACCTGCATACAGATTTCTCAGGAGGCAGATCAGGTGGTCTGGTATTCCCATCTCTTTAAGAATTTTCCACAGTTTGTTGTGATCCACAGTCAAAGGCTTTGGCATAGTCAGTAAAGCAGAAATAGATGTTTTTCTGGAACTTCTCTTGCTTTTTCTATGATCCAGTGATATTGGCAATTTGATCTCTGGTTCCTCTGCCTTTTCTAAATCCAACTTGAACATCTGGAAGTTCACAGTACAGGTACTGTTTGCTGAAGCCTTGCTTGGAGAATTTTGGGCAAACCACCACCACCAATCTGCTAATAGGTTAGCTCTTTAAAGCTAATTCACGTAGAGTTTATTGAGTCATTATGGGTCATTAGAATCTTTGAAACATTTCATGCCTAATTAGGAATTGGGAAGATCCAAGGAATTGATTGCATATGTCCGGGGCTAGTTTTTCTGAAACAACTTTTTTGGTGTTTCAATATAGATTTAGTCCATCCAAGAAAAGTGGAATGACTGTGGAATGACTATCTAAATAATTGTTTCTCAGCCTTGACTACACAAAAGAATCACCTGGGGAGCCTTAGATACACTCCCTCCTTCAGTTTTATAATTGACATATAATGTTGTTTTAGTTGATGATGTACAACTAATTTGTATGAGTATATATTGTGAAAAATTACCATCCAACATCATGTCACATAGTCGCACAATTTTTTTCCTGTGATGGGAACTTTTAAGACTACTCTCTTAGCAACTTGCAAGTATATGATATAGTATTGGTAACTATGGTCACTGCTGGACTTTACACCACCAGAACTTGTTTATTTTATAACTCAAAGAAGTTTGTATATCTTGACTACCTGCACCCATTCCCAGAGCTGCCTCTAGCAGCCACCACTCTGTTCTTTGTTTCTATGAATTTGTTTTTTTCTGAGATTTCTTTCTTTCTTGTTAAGACTCCAATGTAAGTGAGATCGTATGTGCCTTCATCTGTCTGACTGACTTCACTGAGCACAGTGCCCTCATCCACACTGTTGCTTGTAGCAGGGCTTTCTTCTTTTTATGGCTGAGTAGTATTCTCCTTGGAAGTACTGATGCTGAAGCTCCAATACTTTGCCCACCTGATGCAAAGAACCGACTCATTAGAAAATACCCCGATGCTGGGAAAGATTGAAGGTGGGAGGAGAAGGGGACGGCAGAGGATGAGATAGTTGGACGGTATTGCCGACCCTATAGACGTGAAAGTTTGAGCAAGCTCTGGGAGTTGGTGATGGACAGGGAAGCCTGGCGTGCTGCAGGAAAGGACTGAGTGACTGAACTAACTGAATATTCTCCTAGATGCTCTGATGTAAACTGAACTGTTTTGTATCTTCTGGATGCCCAGCCCTGGGGGGATCAGCCCCCCAGGAGTCTAGGAGTCACACGCCTGGGCCCCGATTTGCTTGGTCGTCTGGCTTTGCAGGCTGGGACTGCTCTCACACCGCACTCCCCACCCCTCACCCTGTGTGGTGGGGGAGATAGGGGATGCGAAACAGGGGTCAGCATTCACATCATTCCAATCAGTGTGATCTTCTGGGGAGGTCTGCTTAGAAGGTTATCAGCTCTCCAGCACTGTTTCTTCATATATACCCTTTCCACTGTTTATGCTCTGGGGATACTGGCTCTGTGTTGTTTGATTTCCTGTTCCAGTAACGTCCCAGAGGCAGGTGCCATGTTTGTAAAGACTGAGCGTAAGACTGTGCAGGCTCTTCTCAGCGTTGGTCACACGCAGGTGCATTTCTTTTCATGGGATCCAGTCTCCCCGTCTTTTCTTCCCCCTTTCACCACTGTCATCCTCTTCACCGCCTAAATTCTCTCCTGTTCCCGTCACTCGGCAGCCTTCCTCAATTGCAATGATGACACATGGCGGTAAAGCCAGCTGTGCACAATAGTGTACACAGAAGGGGATTTTTTTAAGGCAGATAAGTAGCTGCTATTTGCCAGAGCACCCTATTGGAGCACAAAGTCTGTGGAAATATGGTATTAGCAGGTTACCAGTTGGAGCACAAAATTAAATTTTCACAAGCAAATATTTGTCCATAGTAATTTAAACCATTTTTTATTCCATTTACACATGAGGGGGCAGTATGGTACTATAAAGCAAAAGCTCTGTTGAAATTGTTTATTTCTGTTGGTATATGATAGCTTTTAGATGAGAACTTGCAGATTGTGAATATAATTCTGACATGTTGGTTAGCTATTAAATGTGATACGTATATGTGGTACCCTCACTTGTATATACAGGTCATACATCTATTTTTATTCAGATAAATAATAATCCCTGTGCAACAAGGGGGCTTTCACTCAGTGCCTTTTATTGTGAGTTTTATATTTATGGTTTATTTAATGCTAGCTGACTTTCTCCAAGTATCTACATTTAGAACGTCAGTGCTCTGGAGATACAGTGTTGGTTAGGGTGATGTCTAAATATTTTATATTAGGACTTCATTGAAGGCTGAGAGGACTCCAGTGTTGGGGATGGGAAGCTTCTGAACTCAGGTCTTGGCAGCAATGGAAATTATAGTATGAATCACCTCTATGATATGCTTCCCTTTATGGCACAGTTTGGAGCTTCCCAGGTGGCACTAATGGTAAAGAACCCTCTTGCCAGTGCAGAAGACTAAGAGACATGGGTTTGATCCCTAGGTAGGGAAGATCCCTGGAGGAAGGCAGGGCAACCCACTCTAGTACTCTGGAGAATCCCATGGACAGAGGAGCCTGGCGGGCTACATACAGTCCATAGGGTCACAAAGAGTCAGACAAACGACTTAGGATGCATGCATTGTGCGGCTTGCAATTCTCAAAGAAAAAAATTTGTTAAGAAAAGAATCAGCACATTTTAATTAATGTTGTTGCTGACAGATGAATGACACTGTAGATAATGAAGGTGCTGATATTCTAGGTTTCAAAAATAGAGGGGAAATATTTAAGGGAGGTTGGAGGGTATTAAACAAATTGATTAAACATACAGAGCATTTTATGAAAAATGTATGTGGACTCCGAAAGGTAATTTCATAAGCATAGGCTATTTTTAAATGTGTAAAAAATGTTTGCAGTCGTATGTTTCTGTTTATGTAGTTTGAAAAAAAATTGAAACTAGCATTTTGGCATAAATATAACCCTGTGTGAAATTGAATGGGATATTTGTTTTTAGTGTTTTATCCTGGTTACTTCCTTTGTGGATGAAGAGCAGTGGTATTGTCTACATCTGGTGGAGATAATTAGACTTGTTTAGTTTGGGCATGACTCTATTTTGAAATATAATGATTTGATGTTGCTTTTACTTACTGTTAATGAGAAATTTTATTTTGAAATCTTCTGTTAAAAAATAAATACAAGATTTATGACTTATGCCCAAAATTTAAAAGCATGGATTTTTGGCTCCAGCCGCCCATTTTGGATGGACTCCAAATCAAATGTTGTTTGGGATTGGTATACTGTTGCAAAACCCAAGTTTCTGTTCATGGAAAACAATTAATGTCCTTTGTGTTTTGATGGCAGATTTTTAGGACCCTGCCTGATGCCACATTGCCTGAGCCAGGCCCCCTGTCAGCACCCCCAAATGCTCCGCCAAGACAATCGAAGCGGCAGGGCCAGAGGACTAAGAGACCCGTGGCCGTATATAATCTCTGTCTTGAACTGGAAGATGGTAAGGTGTTCGTTACATTTTTCTTCTTGCCTTTGTCCCCAGGGCAGGCCATAGTTTCCCATCCTTTGTGTTTTTAGCTTCCTTCTACCCTTAAGATTATAATTTTTTTAGATTAACGGGGAGGGTAAAGCTTTTATGTCAGGGAGAGCATGCAAAGTTTCAGTTTGTGTTTGTCTTTGTTATGCACGGTTCTTTTTCTACTTTGAAAAAGCTTACACTTCTTTTTTGGGAGGCTTGTGTGACCTCCTGTGAGGTTGCATAACCCTGAGACAAATGGAAGAGGAACTAAAGTGAAAGCAGGTCTTTTGCGAGAGGAGCAGATCAGTCTGATGTTCATTGTGTTGAGATCAAAGGCGCAGGTCAAGGTTGCACTGGGTCTGTGCTGCACCATCCTTGCCCCAGTTTTCTGACTTGCTCCTGAGGCAGGTGTCTTATCCTGTGGCAGAGGTGGCAAACTGACCACGGTCGGGGCTCGACTGAGTGGACCAAGCTACGCTGGGACTCTGATCAGTGGAAGCCCTCACTTTCCATCCGACCACCCTGTTCCAGCTCACTGTTGTCCTGTGATTGCCACCTGTCTCAAATTGGAATTTTAAACAGTGACCTTACAAAACAAGGCTGTGAGCTGATTGGACACACCCAGCTGCTGATTTGTAACCATGTGGTCATTGGTGGGGAGAATAAGATTGAACCTACCAAGATTTTATTGGTTTGGAGGTATGAAGTGATTGTCAAAGGGAGGGAAGAAATGAAGATAGAAACAAATCCAGTACCTCCATCATAAGCAGCTGTATAGCTGATATCCAAAGATCCAACCCAGCAAGTGACATGTGTCTTTAACTCCCAGGGGGTCTGTGCAGGAGGACTCAGAATGCCTCCTGTAATAACATGGAGGGCTAAGGCGTTCCAGTATTCTTTTTAAGTATTTAAGACATACATGTGTGTGATACAAGTGTTAGTTTTACAGTCACATCCACATTTTCCAGAGTAAGGGCGTGATTGATGTGTTATTCCCTTAGTCATGTCCAACTCTTTGAGACCCTGTGGACTGTAGCCTGCCAGTCTCCTCTGTCCATGGGATCCTCCAGGCAAGAATGCTGGAGTGGGTAGCCATTCCCTTCTCCAGGAAATCTTCTGATCCTGGGATCGAACCCAGGCCTCCCACATTGCGGGTGGATTATTTACCGAGGAAGCCCTATGATTTACAGCACCTTCTGATTTCAGAGCTGCCTTCTAGTCCTTAGTCTCAGCTTCTGAGTCCAGCTAACTTTTTATCCTCTCCTCTCTTCCTTTTCCCTCACATTCACTGCCTCTACAGAGTTGCTAATAAGGAGTAAAGCTGACTGGTTTGAATTGCACCTAGACTTTGATCTCACTTGTCCTCTGGTGGAAGTGTTAAAAGATGAGTGAATGAGGCAAATGTTGGAAAGTAGGCGGGGGAAAGAAATTAAGGTGACATGAAACAGTACCTACACTGGCTCATCAACTTTGAGCAAAATCGAACTGACTCTCATTTCACAAAAGAGAAGACCAAGGAGGGACCTTTTGTTTTCGAGTTGCATCTACTTGGGGGGCAGGTATTTTTAGCAGTTGCATCAGAGTATCCAGTCATGTGAATATAGTTTACCAGTCTCTTGATCATTGGGTTGCTGAGTGATTATTATTATTGGGTAAGAAACTGCCAAAGTGGTATTTAGCATATTTTTTATGGATATATTCAAAATGGTGTACAGTCATAGCTCTTCTGATTTTTAGACTACATAATAATTCTTTACAATTTTTAATTATAAGGAAAAAAGATCGACAGATATTTAATTTCTTTAGTCTGTCTTTATATTCAGTACTTACATGATGTTTTAATCTACATTTTGTCTTTTTATAAACTTTATGTTAATTCTTGATTTCAGTCTTTGTTTTTTTTGAATGTGTTACAATTACAAAAGTTCATGATTTTGGTCATGGAGTGATTTTATCTCACAGGTTATAAGATAAAGCAACTAAAAACTGTTATTTATCTTCTCCCCTCACCCCAACTATTTGTAGCTTAGCTTTAGTGAAACTCAAGTTGCGTAAAAAAGGATTATTTCAGAGAGAACAAAGTGGGAGCCATATTCCGCATATTCTAAAGAAGGAAGTAAATGAAGACGTGGTGAAAATGCTTTTGAAAGGAAGCATACAGAAAAAGGATACTAAAGAGCTTCGTTATTGATTACTTAGCATACTGAAAACTCTACCCTTTCAAAAAAAAATCTCTTATCACGAGGACTAAATGTTTTTCAGTAGTCTTAAGTCATCTAATTGTCAGCTCTATTTGGAATTTTCAAAAGTTTAGTATTTTTATGCATTTTTTCTTATTCATGGTCATTGGGTCCCTTCGCATGTTTATCTAGTTTTGGTTAAAGTATGCGTTATAGCCACCTTTGGTTGATTTATTTTTTCAAATTATTTGGTTTGCATCTAATAGAAAATTTAAATGCAAGGGTGTTTCCACCCTTCCCCCCCTCATTTATTCACTGTAGTACAAGTTAGATTTAATGAAGTCCAGTACAAATTATTTTTGTTTAAAGTTAGGTAATTTATTTGCCAAGATTCAAGGAATTACTTTGGATGACTAGAGATTTTCTTTTTCTTTATTTCTTTTTTTTTCTTTTCTTAACTTTTTACTGGAGTATAGTTGCTTTGCAGTATTGTGTTCTTTGAGGATTTTCTTAAGCTTTTTTGGTCATAGATTTGGTATTTGAGTGAAGTGGTTTGTAGTATGTTATTTCTTCTTCTGCATGCAGTAGGGTGTGAAATTATAATATGTGATGTACAGAACAGCCAACCCTGGAAAACACTTAGAGTTTGGTTCAGTTTAGCATGTGGCAAATCAGAAAGTCATTATTACCAGTCAGCAAGCCTGATGGCATGGGCGGAAGTAGGATAGGCCAGAGAAGCGGAGAATCCTAGCTTCGCCTGTGTGAACTGGGAGAGACACCCTCTCCTGTTACACATGGTTCTTATTTTGTTTTTTTTAATACCGGCTCCCACAAATTTAATTAAAGATACTTAGTATCTTTACTTTAGCAAAGGTTTACTTGGCATTGGCACATTTAGCCATACTGCATAGGCAGGCTCATTATTTTCCTTTGTTTATATGTGATTTAATGGTATTAGACTTGTTATATGCAGAAGACTTTATAGTTTCATTTCCTAAGCATCTCTGTTGATGATTAATATGAACTGAAATGGATATAGTATCTAGCTAGATTTCTAGAGCAACTGTTAAATCTTTTCTGAAATTCTTATTATTTTATAGAAGCAATATTGTTCACTTTAATATAGCATCTTATAGTCTCAAAACCTTAAAGCTCAGTAGCTTTAGCCAAGTCAGTTGTGAAATAGTGAAATGGAAGGTAGGCTGCGCAATGCTAAAAAGCAGATGAAAAAATCAAAGGCTCCCTTTTATTTTATTCTCAATTTATGTTCCTGTGTTTTTATTTCCTCAGAAGTAGTAGACTTTAAAAAAGTTAATGTATGTAGTATTTTTGATTTCACCTGCTCACTCCAGATTTATGTCCTTACTACCTCTTTTTTAGTTATATGGATTCCAGATGTACATTATAATTTGACATCTATATACACTTGAGGTTAATCACCACCACAAGTCAGTTATCATCCATCACCGTACAGTTGACCTTCACCCCTTTCATCCACTTCCCAACCCTCTTTCCCTCTGATAACCACTAATCTGTTCTCCATATCTGTGTATTTGTTTTGTTTATTTGTTTTGTTTTTTAAGATCCCACATGTAGGTGAAATAATATAGTATTTGTCTTTCTCTCTCTGGCTTACTTCATAGAGCAAAATACTTCCAAGGTCCTTCTTTGTTTTCACAGATATCAGGATTTCATTATTTTTCATGGCTGAGTTCCATATATACATGTGCAATATACATGGTACATATATACATACCCATTCGCCTGTCAGTGGACACAGGTTGCTTTCCGTATCTTGGCTATTATGAATAATGCTGCAGTGGAAATTGGGGTGCATGTGTCTTTTTGGATTAGTGTTTTGTGTTCTTCAGGTGAATGCTCAGAAGTGGAAGAGCTGGGTCACGGGGCAGTTGTGGTCTTCGTCTCTTGAGGAACTCTTTTCCTTAATGGCTGTAGCAACTGGCTTTCCCACCAGCGGTGCTCCAGGGTTCTCGCTTCTCCACAGCCTCTCCAGCTTTTTCTTGTCTTTGATAATAGTCATTCTGACAGGTGTGTGGTGATATCTCATCCTGATTTTGATTTGCATTTTCCTCATAATGGATGACGTTGAGCGTCTTTTCGTGTGTCTTTTGGCCGTTTCTGTGTCTTCTTTGGGAAGTGTTCGTGTTCGCTGCCCGTCTTACAGTTTTGTGGGTTGATTGCCTTGCTTTCGGCTGCCCTAGCTCCTCGTCGTTGCCCACGAGCTTTCTGTCGTTGCGCTGACTCCGGGTTCCTCCTCTCTGTGGTCCGTGGGCTTGTCACTGTGGTGGCTTTTCTGGAGGAGCACAGGCTCTGGGGCATGTGGGCCTTAGCGGTTGCTGCTCATGGGCTTAGTTTGCCCCACAGCATGCAGCATCTTCTCAGACCAGGGATCGAGTCTGTGTCCCCTGCATTGCAAGGCAGCTTTAAACCACTGGACCATCAGGGAAGCCCTCAGCCCATTTTTACCATGGGTGGGTTTATTTATTTTTTTGTTTTCATTGTTAATTTGTATGAGTTCTTTATGTATTATTGACATTTCAAAGCCTTATTGTATATGTGGTTTGCTAATATCTCCTTCCATTCTGTAGGTTGGCTTGTCATTTTGTTGATAGTTTCTCTTGCTGTGCAGGATTGATGTAGTCTCATTTGCTTATTGTGCTTCTGTTTCCCTTGCCTTTGGAGTCAGATCCACCAAACAGTTAGCTGTGACCAATGTCAGTGAGTTTACTGCCTATGTTTTCATCAAGGTATTTTATGGTTTCAGCTCTTACATTCAAGTGTTTAATCCATTTTGAGTTCATTTTTGTGTCTGGTCATTCTTTCGCACGTGGCTGTCTAGTTCTCCCAGTGCTGTTTATTGAAGAGACTGTCATTTCTACATTTTATGTGATTCGTTCCATAATTTAATTGTCCATGTGTGTGAAAGTGTATTTCTGGAATCTCAGTTCTGTTTTTTTGACCTGTGTGCCTGTTTTTGTTCCAGTATCATACTGTGTGGATTACTGTAGCTTTGTAGTATACTTGGAATAAAGGGAGTATAATACCTCCAGCTTTTTGTTCTTTCTCAAGATTGTTTTGGCTATTTGGGATCTTTTGTGGTTCCATACAATTTTAAGAATTATTTGTTCCTATTCTGTGGAATGTGCCATTGGCATTTTGATAGGAATTTCATTGAATCTGTAGATAGCATGGATATTTTAGCAATATTTTTCTAATCTGTGAGCATGGAATATTTTTCCATTTATTTGTCTCTCCTTTGATTTCTTTCCAGTGTCTTAGAGTTTTCAGTTTACAAGTCTTTCACCTTCTTGGTTAACTTGATTACCAGGTGTTTCATTATTTTTGATGCAGTTTTAAATGGGATTTTTTTCTTAATTCCTGTTTCTGATAGCTTGGTGTTAGTGTATATAAAAGCCACAAAATTCTATATATTGATTTTGTATCTTACAACTTTAATGAATTCATTTATTCTAACGGTCTTTTTTTGATGGAAACTTTAGAGTTTTCTATATATGGTATTATGTCATCTGTGGATAGTGACAGTTTTATTTCTTGCTTTCTGGTTTTGATGTCTTTTATTTCTTTTCTTAACATAATTATTGTGACTAGGACTTTCAGTACTGTGTTCAGTAAAAGTAAGGTGAGAGTGGGCATCCTTGTCTTGTTCCTAATCTTCAGAAAAACTTTTTCAGCTTTTCACTGGTAGAATGTAATGTTAGCTGTGGATCTGTTGCATGTGGCCTCAGTTATGTGAAGGTTCATGCCCTTTACACGCACTTTGTTGAGAGTTTTTACCATAAATGGATGTTGAATTTTGTGAAATGCTTTTTTGGTCATCTCTTGAGATGATCATATGGTTTTCATCCTTTAGCTTTGTTAATGTGATGTATCATATTGATTGATTTATGGGTGTTGAACCAATCTTACATCCCTGGAATAAATCCCAGTTGATAATGATGTAAGATCCTTTTAATCTTTTGTTGAATTTCATTTGCTAATATTTTGTTGAGAATTTTTTTCATGTATATTCATCAAGGTATTGGCCTGTAATTTTCTCTTTTTTGTGGTGTTCTTATCTGGTTTTGGCCATCAGGGTAATTCTGGCTTCATGAAAAGTATATGAAAGATTTCTCTCCTTTTCATTTTTTTTTTTTTTTTGAAAATGCTTGAGCAGGCTGGGTTTTAAATCTTTGAGTGTTTTGTAGAATTTGCTAGTGAAGCCATTTGCCTGGGTTTTTGTTTGTTGAGAGATTTTTGTGTACTGTTTCAACCTCCTTACTAGTAATTGATCTAGTTTAGCTATTCTCTTTCTTCATGATTTAGTCTTAGAAAATTGCCTGTTTCTAGGAATTGATCCATTTCTTCTAGGTTGTCCACAGTTTGTTAGTTTATAATTGTTTGTAGTAGTTTTTCATGATTCTTTGTGTTTCTCTAGTTGTTACTTCCCGTCTAGTTGAGTCCTCTCTTTTTTTTCTTGGTAAGTCTAACTAAAGGCTTGCCAGTTTTTGTCTGTCTTTTCAGAAAACCAGCTTGTAGTTTCATTGACCTTTTCTATTGTTTTTTCATCTGTGTTTCATTATTTTCCCTCTATCATTCCCTTCCTTCTACTGATTTTGGACTTTGTTCTTCTTTTCCTAGTTTCTTTAGATGTGAAGTTAGGATGTCTAATTGGAAATTTTCTTATTTCTTAAGGTAGGCCTGTATTGCTGTGAACTTTCTTTGCTGCAACTCATTGATTTTGGCATGTTGTATTTCTGTTTTTACCTCTAAATATTTTTTATCTCTCCTTTGATTTCTTTGATGCATTGGTTCCTCAGTAGCCTACTTACCGTCATGATTTTGTGGATTTTACTTTTTTTTTCCCTTGTGATTGTTTTCTAGTTTTATACCACTGTGGTTGGAATAAATGCTTGATGTATAATTTCAACCTTGAAACTAGTGAAATAACATGTAACCTATCTTGGAGAATGTTCCACGTGCACTTTAAAAGAGTGTATATTCTGCTTTTGGATGGAATGTTCTGTATTTGTATTAAGTCCATCTGATCTAATGCATTACTTAAATTCAGTGTTTCCTTATTGATTTTCTGTCTGGATGATCTACCCACTGATGTAAGCGAGGTGTTAAAGTCCCCCACTATAATTGTATTGCCTTTAATTAATCTCTTTGTATGTCTGTTAATACTTGCTTTTGTGTATCTTGTGGTCCTCTACTGGGTACATGTATGTTTATAAATCTTATCTCTTCTTGCTGTATTAACATCTTTATCATTATATAATGCCCTTCTTTGTCTTTTATTACAGTCTTTGTTTTAAAAAACAATTGTCTGATAGAAGTAGAGTTTTCTCCAGCTTCCTTTTATTTCCATTTGTGTGAAATGTCTTTTTTATGTCCCTTCACTTTGAGTTTGTATGTGCCCTGTCTTCTGAAGTCTGTCTCCATTCAGCCATTCTCTTGATTGTAAAATTTAGTCTTTTTACATTTAAAGCAATTATTGTTAGGAATGTACTTATTGCCTTTATGTTAATTGTTTTCTGGCTGTTGTTGTAGTTCTTCTCTGTTCCTTCTCTATTAATAGCTTCTTTTGTCTTGGTGGTTTTGTGTGTGTGTGTGTGTGTGTGTGTGTGTGTGTGTGTGTGTG
>SJYF01000302.1:6551669-6563435 GCA_006410515.1 Procapra przewalskii
AAAAATTAAAAAAGAAAAGAAAAGATAACCCAGCCTCTGCTCACTAGAAGTGCATAAACAGCAGAGATTCATGTAGAACTGTCTCCCAACATGTACGTAGCTAGAGCACTTACGGGCATGCAGGAAAGACATTCATTCATCAGGTACATGGGTGCCGTAGGGCTTCCTTCTCTCCTAGAGGCTGAGAAAAACTGCTAGACCTTTGCTATGGGTACCCTTTCCCAAGTGCTTGAAGTCAAAGTGTTAGTTGCTTCAGTCATGTCGAACTCTTTGCCACCCCATGGACTATAGTCTTTGAGGCTCCTCTGTCCATGGAATTCTCCAGGCAAGAGTACTGGAGTGGGTTGCAATTTCCATTCTCCAGGGGATCTTCCTGACCCAGGGATTAAACCTGGTTTTCCCGCATTGCAGGCAGATTCATTACTGTCTGAGCCACCAGGACAGACACCACCCTGCCCCAAATGCCTAGGGTTCCTCTAAAATGTTCAAGTCAAAGAAGAGAAAGAGAATACCAGACATTATTTCTTAACACATTAGCAACTGGAGACATATTAATGCCATAGGTGTTTGTTTCTGCAAAAATCCCCCAGTCCCTAATGTATTAAAAGTAACACTTTACTGCTTTTTGAGAAAATGTAAGTATTATATTTAAAGATTTAAATACTTAAAAATATTTTTTGATGCTTATTGCCCAAACAAAACCAAACCCAAATTTTGAAAAGTAGTGAAAGTGAAGTCGCTCAGTCATGTCCGACTCTTTGCGACCCCATGGACTGTAGCCTACCACATTGCTCTGTTCATGGGATTTTCCAGCAGAGAGTACTGAAGTGGGTTGCCATTTCCTTCTGCAGGGGATCTTCCTGACCCAGGGATTGAACCTGGGTCTCCCACATTGTAGGCAGATGCTCTACCATCTTAGCCAACCGGAAAGTCCCTGAAAAGTAGGGAATGGTTTACATAAAAAAGCTCACGTTTACTATTTCTTGTCTTAAAAAAAAAAAAAATTGGGGGAAGATTGTTTTGGAGACACCTGTGAAGCATCTTGTAGCCTCTGCTAGCTGAGGTGAGAAGTCTGGTCTTCAGTCTTGAGTATATTTATGTAACTGCTTCTTGCCTCATCCCGGCTCCTTCCCAGCAGGAAAGCCCGTGGAAAGTTTCTTGTATCCTTGAGACCACTCGCTATTTCCCGAACTTTGTTTTGCTGGGCCAGTCTCACAGGACTTCATTTCTCCATACGACGAGGCTGCCTCCCTACAGTGTAGGCTGTTCCCAGACTTGTGTCTTCTGACCTCTCACAAATAGCCCAGCCTGCAAAGTTCATGCCTACAGAGAAGTCCTCAGCTGAGGCTTTGCTGAGATGTTGTGGAGAAACCCAGGGACTCACCTAAAGAAGGACTTCTTTCTGGCGCTAGTCATAAAGAGCCCATCTGCCAATGCAGGAGACACAGGAGATGGGGGTTCGATCCCTGGGTTGGGAAGATCCCCTGGAGGAGGAAATGGCAACCCTTGGGGTCGCAGAAAGTCACACAACTTAGCTACTGAACATACAGCGCACAAATAAAGAAGTTTAGGTCTCAGTGGGAAGTCTGGAAGGCTCCCTTTATGAATCATTGAGTGCGGGGTTGCCAGTACATGTCTGTGCTGATAGATAGTAGAAAAAACACAGAGAGCAAGCCAAGAAGCAAAAAAGGCTCATGTTGAGGGCTTGACTCTGGACCAGTTGGAGAAGCCAAGCTAGGGATAGGCCCTTGCCTTCTGCATCTGCTAATCCAACACTTTCTAGAAGGCGTATTTTCCCTTTACAAGAAAATAAAAGTTTTCTTTAAAAAAAAAAAAGATATGAGGATGAAATAGATAATAGCTATAAAATTTATGACTTTCACTTTGAAAGAGCCTTATAAATATACACCTTGTCACTCTGTCTTCATCTCGTGACTGTCCTCCCTGTCAGCGGATGGATGGCCGTCATTTTATCGCTTGACTATTTATGACCAGGAAGAGCTGATGGGGGTGGGGTAGTACACTTAATTCTCTGCTGCTACCACCCCCGAGCACCGTGAGTGATTGCTGGGAGATAAAATGGCAATCGTTTGGCTAAGTGTGGTCTTAAATTCTCCGTCAGAGCTTCACTCCCACTGTCCTTTCCTGATTAGTAAGACACCATTAAAGGTTCCTTTTCTGCTAAAGAATGGAGTGACTTTTGCTGTTGGATATACGGACCCCTTTGGGATTTATAGAATGGTATATATTTATAGCTTGGTGTGAAATAGAATTGATGACTTCCAAATGAATGGCTGGATAGGGGGATTGTAAAGAAGTTGTTCAAAGAATAACTTGCGATCTTTTGGCTGCGCTGCATGTCGGATCTTAGTTCCCTGACCCCTGCATTGGCAGGGTAGAATCTTAACCACCGGACCGCTGGGGAAGACCCCCAAAGTATAAAGTTTTTAAAACGAGCATCCCTCCCTTTTTTTTTCTTCTGATGAAGAGGATAGGAACCTTTTCTGTACTAAAAGCCTATCAAGTCAGTCATGCAACATTTCATGTACTCAATGGATAAAAGCCAGGTATAGTGTTAGAACATCTGGATTGAGTTCCCATAATAGTGGCTTGAAGACTTCCCATGCCGAGCACTCTGCCTGGCTTTATGCAATCTACAGAAAGGATTATAAACCTGCTGTTAGCCAGAGGCTACAGAAATGCCTGAAACCATCACAGAATGACCCATGCTCATCTCTTTTCCTGTTTATTGGTGTGATGGGCCTGTAGAGAAGTTCTGTGACTTAGGCCCTAGGAGAAGTAGTTCGTGGGGCATGGGGTGGGGGGGTGACAGCTGGAGCTGAGCTGGGGGATGGGATGGATTGGAACAGGCAGAGGAGAGGGAAGAGACAGTGGGGCGGAGGGGAACATCAGGGGGCCAGACTGTGGGCAGAATGGCCAGGCTGCTGGGAGAGCTGCTGGAGGGCAGGTAGGGGAGTGCACCAGTTCTTGGGGGAGGCAGATGGGATAGACTGGGTCTTATGTGGTTGGCTGATGGAGCTCTCTGAGTGGGAAGCATGGGGCTGGGGGCTCGGCTAGGAGACCACAGCAGCAATAGGCATGAGCAGAAAGAATGGGATTGCCTCCTGTTTACGACGAGAGGGTACAGAAAGGAACAGCCTGGGAGCTTTTGCAGAAAAGATGGACAGAATGTAAGGTGCATTCTCATCTACAAGAAGAATCAAAGAGAAGGCTCTGGGACGTGGAAGGACAGAAGCTGCTCATTGAAACTGATTTTAGCCGAAGAGGGTGAAATTGAGGTGAAGATCATCTGGGTGTAGCCACGCTGAATACCCATGTGTTGAAAATGTCCTTGAATGAAATGAGCAGCTTTCAGTGCGTTACTTTTAAAGCAAGCTTTGTTGACTGTAGTCTCAAGCCTCCAGTTTTGAGACCATTGACGAATAGTTTAATTCAGATCCACATATATTTATTGAACTCTGCATGTTTAGAGGCCCCTCCATGATCTGGCTTACTGATCTGTTTACATTAACTTATTTTCAAAATTGGCAAATACTAGGGAATGTTGAGGTTACCAGGGGTTCGCTATTCCCTGGTTTCTCCCTTAAATACTAGAATTTTGTCTGCTCTAAAGGAATCTTAATTCCCAGTGGCATTTTCTTCTGAGTTTCCACATGTATAGGGCCAGGTGAAAGAACTTTAGACATGAAAAGGCCACTGTTGAATTTTTAAAGGTATAGGTCACGGGCTGAACTATAGATTCTTGTGACTTTCCTCCTAAGCCGAAAACACGAATACTTGGCAAGTCTAAGCACTTTGTTTTGGCCATTGGATTCTGGTGTTCTAATTAGTGAATCAATACGATGCTAGGTTGGACAAGACTAGATCTCCACAAACCTGGAGAAGTTCAATAAGACACCTCTAGTTCTGAGCTGTGGCTCTTGGGGCCGCAGACCTGGGAGGGTGTGGGGAGGATTCTGTCCCTTTGGATCGTCTGGAGAGAGAAAGAAGCTCTCATCCTAGCTGTTGAGGAATGGAGTGTCATGTATTTGGTGTCCTATGGCCTTCATACTATTAATTCTATTCTTCACACTTCCACCCTTAGCCCAAGCCAGACCCGATCATCCACAGTCCAGTGGCTTAACCCTCAATCTCCAACCACACCGAGCTGCAGCCCAGCTGTTACACCTCCTTCACCCAAGCTGTCACCTTTCGCCCTCTCTCTTCCTGCCGCTGTAGTGGACAAGCCACCTGAAAGGTATGTGGTTTTCAGTGTGATGTAGATTATGGGGGTGGCGCGCAGAGGGGCTTGATCAACCTGAGCGGGTTCTTGTGCTCCCTGCATGGAAAAGGCTTCCCGTCTCCTGGACTCTGTGGACATTTATAACCTTATCTTAAAGGTTCAAGAGCAAGTACATTCTTGGGAGAAATTTGCCTTATGTGAGACCTGCTTGAACCGACCCTTTCTGGTTCTGATCGTGCATTTATGAAACCATATTTTTTGGAAGAACTCCTTATACATAAATAGAAAGCACACATGCTTTGTTTTCCAGAAGGAAATGTTGTTCAGTAGCTCAGTCGTGTCTGACTCTTTGCAACCTCATGGACTGCAGCACGCGAGGCTTCCCTGTCCTCTGCTATCTCTTGGAGCTTGCTCAAACTCATGCCCATTGAGTCGGTGATGCCATCTAACCTTCTCATCTTCTGTCATCCCCTTCTTCTCCTGCCTTCAATCTTTCCCAATATCAGGGACTTTTCCAATGAGTCAGCTGTTTGCATCAGGTATAAATGGGGCACTGGAAACTGTAATTAATATGGCCCTTTGATGCGCTAGTGATGCGGAGGCCAGAGTGCTTCAGCAAAGCCCGTCCTCTGGGCCAGCAGGCTGGCCATCCCCATCAGTGGCCTCCCCTCCTGCCAAGAGATGGGATGCTGCCTTCTGCCCTGGTGTGCAACTGGCTGGTAGCCTGGTTTCCATCCTTCCCCACGGGGTTCTTTTCCCACGAGAATACACAGGATGTTTTGACAAGTGGAGAGAAGTTGAGCCTGATGTGCCTTTTGGGGGCAAGAGTGAGGGGGTCAAATATAGAAGACCCAGCTGAGAACAACAAGCCGTTTCCGGCAGGGGCATGGAAACAGACTGTCCTTGGTGCATGGCTGGAGCCACTGAGTATCTGCGCGCCCTCTGCCCTTAACTGACTCACCCCTGTCTCAAGACACTGGTGCTTTTTCTTAATCAATAAACTGAAATGCATTGGAAATAAACATCCCCCGTGGTTCTGGTGACACTGAATAAGAGGAAAGGGCATCACACTGAGTAAAGAGGAGAATTAGGTGAAGAGGTTCAGGGTAAGCATTTCAGAGAGGCTCCCTGAAAGGAAGATCTGAATTTGAAACTCGTCAGTTACTTGTCAGGCACTGTGGTTTCGCCCGATGTTCACTTTCCCGCTAACCTCGCTTTCGGAAGGCACTGCCGCGTGGGTGTCATAGAAATGAGATTTGGAAGGTGTGGGTGGGGGAGAGGTGAGGTTTCTCACGCCTCAATCTGTATGTCTCGCGTGTTCCCTCCTCAGCGTTGTCTGTCGAAAGGCCCGGGCGGTGTACCCCTGTGAAGCAGAACACAGCTCGGAATTGTCCTTCGAAATTGGAGCGATTTTTGAGGATGGTAAGTGTCCTGTGGGAGCTTTGCGGGAGGTTGCCTTCTGCCCTCACAGCGAGTCTGCAGCCCAGAGCAGGCAGGCGGTCCCTGGCTGTGGGGTTGTCAGGAGCTTGTTGCTTTGGATGGGCGAGGGCCAGCCCACGTGGCTCCCGGGAACGGAACACCGGGGCCTGTGCGTGCCCACTTGTGCTTTAATCTTGGTTTTTCTCCAAACTTTGTAACTCTCAAGGTCTTTCATTCAGGACATTTTTGTCCCGATGTAGAGAAGCTGGTGCAATGTGAAATCAAGAAATGTTTCTAATTTGCACCCTTGTTTTCTTCCCAGAGTCCCCAGCTCTCTTAAATGCTTTGTTTGTCAGCCCTGAGTTACAGGCAAGTGCTGTTGCCAGCCAATTTTGGTTTATCGTTCCCTTACATTGTGAGGCTTGACATGATTTTTGCTCATTGGAATTGTGTCTGAATCTCTCGATGTGGGCATTGACTCTGCACATTGAAACCAGGGTAGAGATCTTATTTGTGTGTTTAATAGTCACACGTAAGCATTTTAGGAGCTGTGCCCAGTTTCACAAATTCCGCCTGTGGTTCCATGTGTATCTCTTCCCTCCCCCTTGATTTCTTCCTTCCCAGTCCTCCTCATTATGAAACTCATCGGTTGCTATGGAAACAGCGATGCTGTGTGGGGGTGTGGCTGCCCAAAAGAGTTCTGGGGAAGCAGCGAGAACCTTGATGCTTGGAATGGAATGGTTGATTAGCCAGCATGTTTGGAATATATGGAGTGTATCAACACAGCGCCTGGTGCTATATTGTCAGTGATGTGGCATGGGCCGACGATTGTGTTTTAGAAAGCAAGCTGCCTCATTTAGAGGGGATTTCTATATCTGTGGGATACGTACTCTGGAGAGCCAGAGACTGCCGACAGTGTCAGCAAACAAACAACAACAGAAAACCCCACATGTGACAGAATTAAACTTCATGGAGAAATTTCGTTCTTAAGAGTAGAAGCTTCTGCCACTGCAACATACACGGCACGTGGTTTTGCCAGGAGACCGTGGTCGGTTAGCTGCCCTGTTCCAGGCCTGTCACATACTGATACCCATAGAGCAGAAGGGAGAGCTGAGAGCATTGAAACATGTCATTTGAGAAGTGAAGGTGAATTCTTTTTTTTTTTTTTTTTGCTGTACCCTCATGTATGGCATTGGAGAAGACAGTGGCACCCCAGTCCAGTACTCTTGCCTGGAAAATCCCATGGTTGGAGGAGCCTGATGGGCTGCAGTCCATGGGATCTCGAAGAGTCAGACATGACTGAGCGACCTCACTTTTGCTTTTCACTTTCATGCACTGGAGAAGGAAATGGCAACCCACTCCAGTGTTCTTTCCTGGAGAACGCCAGGGACGGGGGAGCCTGGTAGGCTGCCGTCTCTGGGGTCGCACAGAGTCAGACACGACTAAAGCGACTTAGCAGCAGCTGCATGTATGGCATGGAGTTTCCCAGGGGCTCAGATAGTAAAGCATCTGCCTGCAATGCAGGATATGTGGGTTCCATCCCTGGTTGGGAAGATCCCCTGGAGAAGGAAATGGTGACTCACTCTAGTATTCTCGCTTGGAGAATTCCATGGACAGAAGAGTCTGGCAGGCTGCAGTCCACACGGTTGCAAAAAGTCAGACACTTGGTGCATCAGCAACAACATGTGCAGCATGAGGGATCTTAGTTCCTCACCAGGGACTTAACCCACTCCCCCTGCAGTGGAATCATGGCGGCTTCACCACTGGACCGTTTTTGACGCTGTGTGATTAGATTTGTTTGGGAACCCCTGAACACAGGATGGTTCGTGTGATGTTTGCATAGGTGGAAGATGTCTCTCTTAGGGTGCCTTTGGCTGCAGGCAGCAAAAACGGATAGAGCTGGTGGAAGCAGTCCTGAAGATGGATTCCCTCACACAGTAAGAAGTCTGCAGGTGGGGCGCTCCAGGGCTGCCTAACCACCGCCACAAAGGTGTCACCAGAGCCCCCAGTGTGTCCATCTCAGCCTGAACACCAGGGGCCCTGGCTGCTTCCCCTGCGGGGGTGGGAAGGCCGCCCCGTTCTGGGTGTCATGGCCACGCTCAGCCGCAGCAGGGGTGTGCCTCATCCTTGAGTATGAGACAGCCTCTCCCAGCTTCCTTCCTGGGGTATCTGTTCTCATGTCTCAATAGCCAGAATGAAGTCAGGTGCTCACCTTAAACCCACTGCTGGCCAGGACTTCAGACCACACTTGGTCCAGAGATTCCTCCTCTGGGCACAAAGATATAGGAAGGGGGAGTCAGAATTGCAATCAAATCTAGTTCTGCCAGCATGGATGATACTGGGAAAGGTCAGCAGATGTCTGATGCAGGAGATTGAAGATCTCCACTTCTAAAGTCCCTTGGTGGCTTGCGGGAGTCCTTCTAAGAAAAATAGTGTGTGCACAGGTGTGTGTGTCTGTGTGTGTATACAGAAAACACATCCGTGTATACATGTACATACATATATGCACACACACGTGTGTCTCAGTGTGTTTTGGGAACAGGAGCGTGATTGAGAGCAGACAGCCAAGGATTGTCAACCCTGCACTTACCTGCCTGAGGTCAGTTGGCTTTTCCGCTTTCTGTGGGACCTGGACAAGTTCCTTAAGTTCTCTCTGCCTCAGATCCTCCATCCTGATCCACAAGGATGTTCTCACGGGTGGTGATGTGTCAGGGCAGCACGTGGGGCCACGAGGGCAGCACAGACATCTGAGGAGGCTGCTGCTGACCACAGAGCTTCACTTGGTGCCCTGTGGACCCGGCTCCAGTCTGAGCCAAGGCACAGAGCCCTCAGACTGGGGGGGGTCTGTGATGCTGGTCTGGACGGCTGGCTGGGGCACCCAGGGGGTATTGGGTGTTGCTCAGGCCTTCCCCCCAGGCCAGCTGCCCCAGAGGTGCTTACTGATGTGTTGACACCCTCCCCCTCCACGAGCATACTCGCCTGTCATTCGCTGTGAATCCATACCTTGCAGCTCTGCCCCCTCCTTTTGCAGCAGCAAGTACACATGGGGACCGTGTTCAGAACCCATGCCCCCAGACTGTTTCTTAAGGAGGTTCTTAAAGGTCACAGACAGTGGAAGACCCTTTGTCTTTGCTGTTCAGTTGCTAAATCATGTCCCAGTCTTTGTGACGTCATGGACTGCAGCATGCTAGGGTCCTCTGTCCTTCACTATCTCCCGGAGTTTGCTTAATTTATGTCCATTGAGTCGGTGATGCTCTCTAACCATCTCATCCTCTGCTGCCCTGTTCTTCTGCCCTCAATCTTTCCCAGGATTGGGGTCTTTTCCAGTGAGTCGGGTTTTTGCATCAGGTGGCTAAAGTCTTGGAGCTTCAACTTTTATCAGTCCTTCCAGTGAATATTCAGGGTTGATTTCCTTTAGGATGGACTGATTTGATCTCCTTGCAGTCCAAGAGGCCCTCAAGAGTCTTCTTCAGCACCATAGTACGAAAACATCAATTCTTCGGTGCTCAGCCTTCTTTGTGATCCACCTCTCACATCTGTGCATGACTGCTGGGAAAACCATAGCTTTGACTGTACGGACTTTCATCGTCAAAGTGATGTCTTTGCTTTTTAATGTGCTGTCTAGGTTTGTCATAGCTTTCCTTCCAAGAAGCAAGCATCTTTTAATTTCACAGCTGCGGTCACTGCAGTGATTTTGGAGCCCAAGAAAATAAAATCTGTCACTGCTTCCACTTTCTTCCCATCCATTTGCCACGAAGTGTTGAGATGCCTAATGCTTAGCTGTTATTCTGGGGCAGTGCCTCCCATATCCCACAGGGGGCGCTGTGTGTGTAAGGTCTCAGGGCAGATGACGTTCTCATGAGACACCCTGCCTCCCTTCCAATGCACACATGTCCGCGCGCGTGCGTCCACACACATACACATACACAAGGCATGTGTAGGGGTTATTTATGAGGACTCTGACCTGGTCTGAAGCATTGAGAATGGTCTTGGAGGGCGGGTGGGGTGCCAGTCTCTGAAGGCTGGGAGCGAGAGCAGAGGGCCAGCTGTGTAAAGCTCAGACTGTGGGCGGCTATACGGGAGTGGGTTATGAACTCCATTTGCTGAGTTGCAGTCAGCATTGAAAAATAGGAAATAGTGCATTAAAAAAAAAGTAAGTGCATTGAACATAGTGAGAAGTATTATCCCATGAAGCTTTTGTGTGTTGGGCACATGTCCGTGTGTGCTGGGTTTCAGCCACAGCAGCCACCTTCTGATGGCCCGTGGTCACGGCTGCTGTGCTTGGCCAGTTCCTGCCCTGGTCTGCTGGGCCGGGACACACCTCCCCTTCCTTCCGTGGACATGGCTGCATGTCTGCTCCTGGTGTGGCCTGAGCTGGGATCGCCCCATGGCTGTGGGGGGACCAGATGCTTCCAGACCCTGGTGATGAGCCTTAGACCCTCTGCTGTCCAGCCTGCGGTTGTCCTGCATATCCTTATGGCTCTTTGTGGGACCTGGAGTTGCCCGACACTGGCTCAGGTGTGGAAGCCTCCCCCTGCCCTCAGCGATGCCCCATGCAGGTGCCAGTCAGATGGGGTACCCAGACGATGCTGGGGAGGCCTGGCGACTGCTGCGAATGGCTGAGGAAGACTCCCCAGAGGAGAGGGTGTCTGGGGGTCTCTGAAGAGGAAGAATCCCCTGTGAAGAGGTGGGGGAAGAGACGTCAGCGGAAAGCACTGCCGATGCAGAGGCCTGGAGACTCACTTGGGGGCTTCTCTGGGCGATTCCCTGTGGGTGACCTACTGTGGTAGAGTCGGGGCGGGTGGGGAGGTGGCCGGGCCAGGTGCCTATGGAAGCTTGGGTTTGTTCCTCCGGACCGTGGAGGGTTGTGCTGTGATCAGCCGGGTGTTCTGGAAAGTTCACTGAGCTCCCTCGTGCACCGTGGTTCAGGAGGAGCCCGACCGGATGCTGAGGGGATGGGTTAGGAGGCTGCTGTAGGGAGGAGGAGTGGAGGCTGGGGTGACTGGTGGGAGGGGGCCCCTCTAGATAACTTTCGTGCAGACTTGTAACCAGACGACCCGGGAGTGGCCCCCGTTGGGTTTGGTTGACACACTGCGGGGCAGGGAGTTCACTGGTGGCAAGTACCTGGGGCGTTTTGGTAACGAGTGATGTCTCTTCCTTTGCAGTGCAAACCTCAAGGGAACCTGGCTGGCTGGAGGGGACTTTGAATGGCAAGAGGGGGCTGATCCCACAGAATTACGTCAAGCTGCTGTAGCGCCCGGCCGCATACCCTGGCCCCAGAGCACCTTCCTGGGAGCGCGAGCCCCGTCCACCTCCCGGGCGGAACCCACGGCCACCTGGACACTCCAGGGCGGGGAGCGGGGACAGACGGCTCGAGGTCGGGGGAGAACCGTGTTGGGCGGTGCAGATCCGAGCAGCGGGAGAAGGCTGTTCAGATGGACAGGAGAGACTCTGCGTCTGGTGCGCCTTGGGACCTGTGGTTTTAAATTATCTGGTCTCCAGAGCAAGGGGGAGGACGACCTTCTGCTGGCCCACCTGCCCCACTGGTGGCCCCGTCATGGGACACCTCCCCTCACACCTGGAAGGGGACTGTGCTGTGAGATGTGCCCTGAACGCTGGTGTCATTGAGGGATTGCAGCAGGCTGGCGCAGCCTCGCTGGCCTCTGCACCCAGGGCTGCAGACCGAAGCTCCTGCCCGGATGCACAGCCGCCCTCTCCGGGGACCCACACTTGCAGACGTAGGGCGCCCGCGGGCTCACGACAAGCTTCTCTGTGCTGCTCACCAGTGTGCTGTTTGCCCGACATCCCCATTCTGCCCCGAGTTTTCTGTACGTGAAATAAAATCTAATTTACTATGGGATTTGTGTCCTCACGTGGGGAAGAGGCGGTGGAACTCACTCGCTCTGTAATCTCCTGGTGTGGCTGGTGGGTGGCCTTCACTCTCCCTTGGTGTTGGCATGCTCACAGGTAGGATGGATTAACCGGGGGCCTGGCTGCTTTGGAATGGGGCGTGTTTCTGGGGACAGGGGTCCACTCTCTGACAGGTGAGATCCTGGCGGGTCCCCTCCATTTACCTCAGAGGGCCTTGGGGGAGCCCAAACAGG
>SJYF01000302.1:6563596-6573654 GCA_006410515.1 Procapra przewalskii
GGAGAAGGAAATGGCAACCCACTCCAGTGTTCTTGCCTGGAGAATCCCAGGGACGGGGGAGCCTGGTGGGCTGCCGTCTATGGGGTCACACAGAGTTGGACACGACTGAAGCGGCTTAGCAGCAGCAGCAGGTCTGTGAAGCCAGCCCTGCTCCAGGGTCGGCTCTGGGGGGGCCCGGCATCTCTCTTTTTCCACAGAGCCTTCCTGGTCTGTTATAGTTCTCCCCTCAGATTGTCCCTGGAAGGATGTGTCTGCCACCCTCTTCCCCAGGTGAGATGGTCCCAGAGTGCTGGTTATCAGTTTGGAGCTCGCCTCCCCTGGACCATGTGAGGTGTCAAGCTTGGGGTCAGGTGTGTGTAGAGAGGCCGGCCCATTGAGAAGTATCCATTTTCTGACTAATGTGTTGAGTCACTCAGTCGTGTCCGACTCTTGGCAACCTCATGGACTGTAGCCCACCAGGCGCTTCTGTCCATGGGGTTGTCCAGGAAGAAATACTGGTGTGTGTTGCCATTAGTGCAATATAATTGAAAATGCTGAACTGTGGGCCCAGTGGAGAGCACTGGGGCGACCAGGGGCCCAGGGCCCCAGACAATGCCTGGCCCTGGGGCTGTGGGCCAGGCTGGCAAGAGGGTGGGGGTGGCGCCTGTTTTGAGTTCTCCCTTTCTGCTCTTGCCTGCTGGTTAGAGGTACCGGAGAGAAGCTTGACCTGGAGCAAACGTCCCCATTTCTGTGGGAAAGTGCGAGCTCGTGGGCAGTCAGGGTGAGTGGACTCAGATGAGCACTGGAGCGATTTCCTAGCTGTGTTCTTCACTGGAGTCCACCCATCGGCAGTGGACAGAGGGCCTACCGAGTTGAGACTGGATGCCTTTGCTCACTGCTGCTGCCCCCAAGCTGTTGTTAGCTCCCAAAGTATAATTATCACCACTTCCTTGGTCATGGAAATTGCTGTAAGGTCTGGCTTCTGGGGTGAGCTTTCCAGATGGCACTAGTGGTAAAGAGACGTGGGCTTGATCCCTGCAGCAGGAAGATCCCCTGGAGGAGGGCACATCAGCATACTCTGGTATTCTTGCTGGAGAATCCCCATGGACAGAGGAGCCTGGTGGGCTGGAGTCCATAGAGTCGCAGAGTCAGACACGACTGAAGTGACTTAGCACACACACTGGCTGCCTGTGTGGTTTAGGGCAAATTAAATTGACTCTGATTCTGTTCCTGCCTCCTCAGAAGCCAAGGATACTCCGAGATTTGGGGTTGAAGTGATAGTATATGCTCAGCGGGCAATGCCAGTCGCAGTACTGATGTGAGAGTCACTTGCTTCCGGCCCCCATCACCATGGGCCACCATCTGGTCACTGCTGCTCCCCGTACTGATGTTAACTGATGGGAGAGTCACTTGCATCTTTGTCGTCGGGGCATCTGTGTTCTGTAGGAAGACAGCGTAACAGTAGTGAAGCCTCAGGGATAGCACTGGCTACAAGGGCTCCCCCAGCCCTGCAGACTCCTCTCTGGTTGTTCCAAGAAGAACAGGGTTATGCCAAAGGGGAGCTGGAGTGTCGGGGTGTCTTCCTCTGGGAATAGGTGGTGCCAGGCGGCCCCTGGCTAGGGAGCTTTCCTCCGGGCCTGGCCCAGAGTACGCTTAATAATGGGACCAGAAGCATTCTCTTCCACCTGCAGATCTCTCCACAGAAGAGACGGAGGAGTGTGGTGGTGTGTGGGTGTAGTTCCCTGAGCATCTACTGAAGGCTGGCTGAGCAGTGCCCCTGCCTCCCTCAGGACCCAGGCCCCTCAGCCCACCTAGTTCAGCACCAGCTGCCTCCAGCAGCTGTCATCCCATGTTCATTCAGAAGCATGGTTGCTTTAAGCAAAAGAGGGCACTTAGATTGCTTACTTGCAGTGGAGCTTGCCTTCTATGAGGTCACTAAAAGGCTGGCCCTGGGGGGGGGTCCCTGCACCCAGAAGGGACACAGCCAGATGAGAACAGAGCCAGGTGGCCTGGGGGGTTATAACCCCCTCTTTCTTTGTAGCAACAGAAGCATCTATAGTTGGGGGTGGCGGGGTGGGGGGCCACTGGATTGTTTGTGCTGGTGGTGGGCATTCAATGCATTCGTACTTTACCGGGCCTGACTCAGCCAGGGGCAGTTATTTTAATGAAGGGTGTCAAGAGCAGAGAGCTTGGTTCAAGTTCAGTAAGCTGGTCACACTCTTTCTCCTTTATTGTCTTACTTCTGGGGGCTGGTAGGGGGTAAGGGCTATTAGGAGTTGAATTGTGTATCCCCTTCCAAAATTCATATGCTGAAGTCCTAACCCCGGTACCTGAATGTGACCTCATTGGGCAACAGGATCGTGGCAGATGCCATCAACTCAGGTGAGGCTGGTGGGGCTGGACTGGTGTCCTTAGAGAAAGGGGCAATTTGGACAGAGACAAGCGTAAGAGAAGACAGTGTCAAGACACACAGGGAGACTGGCCACGTACAAGCCAGGAGGAGAGGCCGAATCCTCCCTTAGAGGGACCGAACCCTGATGACCTCGTGATCTCAGACTTCCAGCCTCCCAGATGGGGAGACAAGACATGCCTGTTCTAAGCCCCCCGTTTGTGGTACCTTGTGACATTTCTAGGAAACAAATATGGTGGCTAAAAGTGCATGTTTTTGAGTTAAAAAAATATACATATAGAGCTACTTTGAAATTCTATTTTCCCTATTTTGTACCTTGCCGATCTTGAATGTATTCCCTTGACCTCTTATGCATCAGTTTGCAGCCATGAAATGGAGAGTGGTACCAGCCTCCCTGGAGGACTGTGACAAACGATGATGTGAAGAGTCTGGAGGGCACCCAGCAAAAAACGGGGTTTGGTAAACGGGGAAGATGGGAGAAGGCAGCCACAGAGGTACCTGGGGGCTGGTCTCTGCGCCCTTCTCCCCTCACAGCCACACCCTGCTTCCCTCGAGCCTGCAACGCTCCAAGGCCATGCCTTGCTCTCTCCCTCTGCCCCACATTGTCCCGCCTTCCCCTGCCTTCCCAAGGGCACTCCATGCCTTCATTTTTTAAGTCATTCATTTGGCTTAGTTGAGGCTGTTATTAGTTAGTTGTGGTGTGCAGGCTTAGCTGCTCCAAGGTATGTGGGATATTAGTTCCCCGACCAGGAACTGAACCCACGTTCCCTGCATCGGAAGGCTGATTTTCAACCACTGGACTACCGGGGAAGTCCCCCCATTCCGTTTCCCACTGGACCCCTTACCACCTGCTCACTGGTTGTCCTCTCAAGACTCTTACCAGGCTGGGTGGCTCCTTCCCCAGCCAGATGTTCCACACGACTCTGCATCTTCCAGAGCCACCCGACTTTCTTCCCTCCCCCCTGTGGGAGGAAGCTATTCCAGGAGCGTGTCCTCAAACAGCTTTCTGGCTTGAGCTCTGAGAACATCTTCTCCGATGCTTGTCAGCACTCTTTATCCTTGACTGGCCTGGGTGGTAATTTATTGCTACCCTGTCTGGGTAAGCTGGCACATTCTCCTGATGCTTTCATGTCTGGCTAAAAGTGTCTCAATCTGCTGAGTAGAATACCTTGGAGAATTCTTTCCTATCAGAAGATCAACCTGACTGGAAAGAAGAGTTTTAATTTTTGCCCACCGAGAGACGTGCACTTTGGACTTCGGCAGTAAGTGCATGGGATTCACTGAGGCTGCTCAATACCATGTGTTACAGTTTCTGGATTTTTCCTTCCTTCGATGGTTTAACAGCGGCAGGTGGAGCAGCTCAGAGTGTGGGCAGAACATGATCTGACTCAGTTCAAGGAAGTTTTCACCACAACCCTCTCTGGATCAGGCTGGACCAGGGCACGAAGATCCAAAGAAACGGGTTTTTCTGGCCATGGAAAACTTGAAAATCACTGTCTTGGCAACATAAATTCTATGAAAAATAGGTACCTAAGTTGTGCATGGTACATTGGTTGAATTATGCCAAATTTCATCCCTCACTGGATGCATGCCCTTTATGGGTAACCGTCCCGTGTGAACTATGGGCTTGACTTTGTAATTTGCTCCGGCCAATGAAACAGAGGCAAACTTGATGCAATTAGAAGCTTGAAAAGTGCTATACATTGCCACTGTCCTAGAGCCTTGCTTATACCATGAAAATATGCCCAGCCTGGCCCAGACCAACAGAACTTCCCCTGCTAGCTAACTTAGGCGAATAGTAAATGATGGCTGCTTTAAAGCGATCAGTGTTTGGGTGGTTTGCCGCAAACTGCTACTGTGCTCCTTCGTTCACTTTGCTTTGGATTCAGGTTTGGTCTGAGTGTCCCTTGGCCAGCAAGAGATCAAACCAGTCATTCCGAAAGGAAATCAGCCCTGAATGGTCACTGGAAAAGATCCCGATGCTGGGAAAGATTGAGGGCAAGAGGAGAACGTTGAATGGCATCACCAACTCCAGGGACACGAGTTGAGCAAACCTGGGAAAGTGGTGATGAACAGGGAAGGCTGGACTGCTACAGGCCATGGTGTTGCAATGAGTCGAACATGACCTCGCAGCTAACAACAGGTCTGGTCTGTGTTGAATGTTGAAATCCTATTTTACGCTTCTCCTATCCAAAATTATTTTTGGAAGCCGCTGCTTTATTTCCAAGAAAACTGCTGCAACAGCAACTGGATGATTTGAAACTAAGGTGCTGGAGATACTTGTAATCAAGTCATTTTAGTCTGTGGACATTTGCAGTTTATCAAAAAGTATGTGGAGCTGCTCTGAAAAAGGACATGGCACCCCACTCCAGTGTGCTTGCCTGGCAAATCCCGTGGATGGAGGAGCCTGGCGGGCTGCAGTCCATAGGGTCGCAAAGAGTCCAGACACAACTGAGAGACTCACACACACGTGAAGCTGACTTTCAGGGAACAATGTTTTCTGTTTGAGGGACACTTATAACAAACCCCTAACTATATATGCATCACTACGCATAATTTTTACTGCTTCGGTATACAGTGGCTGGCTGGCTCGCTCAGCGGCAGAAACTTAGTTCTTAGCTAATGATTCCTAAATGTGCAGGTGGATCCTTTGGGTCTGAGAGCACTTTAAGACCTTCCTAGCAATACAGGAAGGTTCCCTGGCTCATTGACCCAGGAACAAGCCTGCTCTATGAAGAAAAAGCACTCACCTTAACCAAGGGTGCACATCCAAGGGGCCCCATATCTAGCCACACGGACTCACAGACCATGATGGCTTTTGTTTAAAGTTAGAGGCTCTCTGTGAGAAACCCTGTTCCCTCATAGGTCAGACTGCATACATGCTAAGATGTAAAATTACCTTTGTTTTCAATAAATTTTTACAAACCTGTGCACAAAGCTAAAAACTTTTTTTTCCTGTGCTGTCTCATGGCTAATGTTGTGTTTCAGAAATAGATCAGTTGTGTTAAAGCAAAGTTGTGTTTAACCGTCAGTCTTCTAGTTTGACTGATCTGTCACTTAAATGACACGTTAAAAATGTACATGACTTTCTCTTGTGGGAAATACGTGTTTTCTAGTTTTCAGATGAGCTGGTAATTCCTGACTGCTCTTTTGTAGTCTGTATTGCTGAATGAGGTCCAGAGGAGCAGCCTGTAAGGAACGTGAGGAGCATTAGACAGCCCAAGAGGATCTGGGGTGAGAAGAAGTCTCCACTGTGTGGAGGAGGACCTGGGAATGAGATGGGGCCTCTGGTGTACTCAGGTGAGTCTCAAAGTCTGTAAACAAGCTTCCATGTGGTTGTGAAGATAAATGAGGCCATGTACGTCTTGAATTTAGTGGCTACATCAGCAGTAATTATTGTTATGAAATTGTCATGGTGTATATTTCAGTAAATCAGATATTAGCACTAAGAAACAAAACATTTAACCAGTCCCCCCAAAGAGTAATTAATATGTGGATAACACAGGGCTTCCTAACATGGGTAGGGGGTGGGCATGGTGATTCTATCTTGGATGTAGGCAGAGGGGCATATGATCCAGATTTAAAAGGCCACAAAATCCATGTATTCCTATAGACGTTCAAATGAACTGTTTCCAAAACAACAGGTGATTAAAGTAAAGGATTTATTGTAATCTGCTTACAGTCCTTTGCAAAGACAGACATATGTTTTTGCATAAAGATATAAATTGCTTCATTTTAAACTAATTTAGTGTGGTTTTTTTAATTATATGAAGAAGTTTTGGTGAATTATGAATTGTACCAAACCAAGATTTTAAAGAGCAATATGGTACAAAAATAAGAGCAGACAGACAATTTGGACTGGGACAGGCATTCAACAGTGGATTTAGAATATGGCTTTGCTGTTTACTCAAGCAAAGTTACCCGGAGACACACAAAGAGTCAGTAACTTTGTTAATACAAAAAGCTGATGCAGACTGTCTCCATCCCAAACCCGGTTACGTCGAAATTCTGATTTCATGAAAAGTCGGTCTGAGCTAAAAGCTGCTCTTATGAAGCCATTTCTTTCCCAGAAACCCCCAGTCTGCATGCGGTGTATTTATCCCCTTCCAAGTGTGGCTCTCATATTGCTGTGCATGTAAGTTGACTGTATTGAAAGATCTGCCTATAAATTAAATTCCTGAAATTGCAAATTATGTAAGAAAAAAACTCCTCTGTCTGAGTGCAGCTTTCACAGGTTTCCCCTTGCATAAGGCAGGTGTCTTCTGAGAGACAGGGTAATGTTGCCTGCATGGTGAACCCTGGAGAAAAGGGTTGATCCCAGTGCTGCCATCTCCCGGCCTTGGGGTTCCCCAGCTCTAGCTTTTAGGTTTTGGAAAAGAATAAGATTTCACTGAGTACCTGATGATCATCATCACTTTTCCAAGATTAATTTGGCCTCTATTCAAAGTAGCTTATTTAGTGCAATCATATTAAGTTTCCCCAAAGAGACATATATATATGTTTGTGATTTGGGGCAAGAGAAAAAGCCATAAATTGCCTCAGTGCCAAACAGATTAGTGAATTAAAAATTTTAGTGCCACTGTCTTGCTTTTATGATTTGTAGTGTATTTTTTTCCAAAACTGTTTACATATAAAATTTTATTTTTAAAACCTACCTTTTAAAAATCTAAAAACCCTCTAATTATCGTGCGGTCTCCACGCTTTTCTGACTGAACTGTGCCCAGGGGCATCTTCCAAGGGCTTCCTGCCATGACCTAGGTGTTCCTGTGACCGGAAGTGAACATTCCACCTTTTGCAGACACAGAGAGTGCATGGAATTTTTCCCCACCCCCCCAAAAGGAGAAAGTTCAATTTCTAAAATGGGATGAGGATGGGCGCTCTGAGCCACAGCCTTTCCAGTCTCTCTCCTAAAGTGGGTTCTGCATCTCAAGGGGAAGGAGGCAGCTTTCCTAAAGCCACAGCACTCCTGGGACATCCTCTCTCAGGGGTGTCGTTGAAGGGCACCTTCAAGGAGCTGCAGACACCATGCTGCGCTGTCCCCACTGGAAGGAGGATGGAGCCGAAGCTGGAAAATGTACTCAAGTCCCACGAACACCCCAAGCGGGAGACCAAGGACGAAACGAAAGTACAGAAGAAGTAGAAAGGCTTAGAGACAACCGAAGAGGTTTAAGTGTGGTTATTTACAACAGAGACTGTAAAATGGTAAATTAGATATGAAGCTAAAAAAGGCACAGCTTTCCCTTTCTTAAATACACTGTAAACGGTTCATGATGCATGCAGAACATTTCACTTTACAAAAAAAAATTTTTTTTTACCTTGTTGGTTTAGACAAAGATAGTACTTAAATAGTCTCCAGCAAAATAGAATTCTTTCAAAAATACTTTCCCATTCATCCTATTAACCATTAAAGTTTTTTTTTTGTATGTGTCTCATTTACAAAAGTTCCTTATACCTTATTTTAGGTCCTTCACAATTTATACATACAATAATGTACAGCACAGCAAAAGACTGCAAAAATTATCTGTAAAGCCAACACAATAGATACTAGAAATTGAAACCAAGGCATTTTTCTGAACATCTTATCCATTCTAATTAAATAATAAGTGGAGAGGGCGTGGATACCAGTGATGCAGAAAGACGTGGGTGAAGACGCACCCCTGAGGGAGCTGCCAGTCCACTCCACGTGCTCCATTATTACACAACAGGAATCTGTATATGTTTTTTCTTTTTTTGTTTTTTTTTAAATAACAAAAGAATATTAATGCCCCATATTGACTATACGTTTTTATGTGCAAACCAAGGGTGAGCTTGAAAAAGTTCGTTAGTTCTTGAACCCTTTTAACACAAGCGAACGATCCCAGAAACGACATGGCATAGTTAAAACTTCCATCTGTTAAAATATCAAAATCAGGAAGTTATTGACTAGATATGGCTTTTCATCCAGAGGAACAGGAACGTGTTTCTAAGCGCTGGGGGTTGGAGAAGGAAGAACCTTCCAGACTGTGCAGGTCTCGCCAAAGCCACGTCACCCTGCCTGCCCACCTCCCAACCCTTGACATGATTTTCAACTTGAGAAACTGCTGAACAAATGGGAACAAACCATCATGTGTGTCAAAAATAGGATTTTTCGTGGGTCCTTCGTGGGTGTGGAACAACACGGGAAACTTAAGGCAAAGTTCTTCTTGTGAGACGTCTCCCATCACTTCCTGTGAAAGTAAAGGGTCTTGGCATTCCCGGACTCCACCTTTGGCAGCTGGTCACTGATGATCTCCACCAGCATCGCTGGGAACTCCACTTTCAGGGCCTGGGACTCCCGGAAGGTATAGAAGCAAAATTCCAACAAGTCGCTCACCAGCTGCAACAGACAGACAGACGGCCGTGACATCAAAGCCTGATTCCGACCCTGGCCTGCAGCCGGGGCAACGTGCATAAACCCGACCGTGTCTACGAAGCCACCCAGCTCAAGTGGCTAAGTCATCCATCTTGGGGGAGGAAGGAGAATGTACCTGCTGCGTGGAATATGCCTTTTGTGCAAAACAGGTTCCAGTGGAGCTGTGTCAGGGTTGACTCTTAAGCATTATCAGTGGCTCAGGGCCAGGAACAGAGTCCAGAGTGGCCGCAAACATCTCTGACTCTCATTTGTAAGTGTGGAGTTGGGTGGGGCAGGTATTAGTACGTGTGTAGCTCTGGACCCTGGCACTGAGCCTTCCTCAGCCTGTAAGGCCTGACTGGGCCCTGCCAGTGGAGTTGTGGCTGCTGGGGGGCCAGACTCCTTCCTTCAGGACCCCAGTCCTGAGCTGGGGGCTGAGAGGTCTGTCTTAAGGTGGAAATGACATATAACTTGGTGGGAGTTTAAGGTGTACAAGGGGTAGATGTGACACATTTATAATACTGCAAATGAACACCTCTATTAAGGTACATCGTTACCATTTCTTTTTTATGGTGAGAACTTTCAGCTCTCACTTAGCTTTCCAGTGTATAATACAGCATTTTTACTATAGCCACTATGCTGTATACTAGAGCCCCAGAACGTGTTCCTCTTGTAACTGGAATGTGTACTCTTTGACCAATACCTCATTTCCCCCACCTTCTGGTAACCACCATCCTACCGTTTCTATTCGTTTGCTTTCTTAGGTTCCACATGCAAGTGAGGTTGTACAGCAGGAGTTTTCTGTCTAATTTATCTCACTGAGCATAAGCCTCCCTGGGCTTCCTTGCTGGCTCAGATTAGGTAAAGCATCTGCCTGCAATGCTGGAGACCTGGGTTTGATCCCTGGGTTGGGAAGATCCCCTGGAGGAGAGCATGGCAACCCACTCCAGTATTCTTGCCTGGAGAATCCCCATGGAGAGGGGAGTCTATGGGCTACAGTCCGTGGAGTTGCAAAGAGTCAGACACGACTGAGCAACTAAGCGCCCGGCACAATCTTCCCTAGACGCATCCAGGTTGCTGCAGATAGTGGCGTGTCCTTGTTTCTCATGGCTGGATAATATTCCTGTGTGTGTATAATATATATTGATGTATTATATATCATATATATAGTATCTTTATCCATTCATCCATTCTCAGCCACTCTGAGAACATGAAAACATCAAGGGAAACTGTCTTGCCGCCTGTCCAGCCATCTTCCCTCCTCTGTGACCCAAGGACTCTGCTATGCTCCTGGATCTG
>SJYF01000302.1:6573723-6585635 GCA_006410515.1 Procapra przewalskii
AAAAAAAAGGCAAACCCACAAATGCAGTGTAGTATTAGTGGTTGCTTACTAGGAATATAATTTCAAATGAGAAAGTATATATTCTAATTTTTCTTGAGTTAATTCCATATCCTATTATGGGGAAAATGACTTTTGGTCATTTCCCACTGTATTAAAATAGGTAATATTAACATAGTATCTAAAATAACTGCCATCTTAATAAGCAGTTTTCATTTTATTAAGTGAAAATCTGTAACTTTCCCTCAAGATAAAAAAAACAATCTGCAGGCTTACATTGAGTCAGGTAGTAAATAACTGTGGTAAAGGCCTTCAAAGCAAACCAGGAATCTCAGAAAACCCATGGGGAGCAATATCTGATGCTTCTGTTTGTGCCGGAATATGCCCTCAGTCTGCAGACTGGGATCTCCCTAGGCAGGTTTCAAGGACTGAACTCTCTGTACCCACAGAAAGTCGAGGCCTCATAGGCTGTGAGACAGCGTGAGGCACTCTCTGCTCTGCTGATTCAGGCACACACGTGCTTGCTTAGTGAATGATAGGCTTCAACTTCCTCATCTGTCAAATGGGGGCAAGAAGAGTATCCTGCGGCTACTGGGACATCCCTGCTGGTTCAATGGTTAAGACCCCCCATGCTTCCAATGCAGAGGGCACGGATTTGATCCCTGGTTAGGGGACTAAGAGCCCACATGCCGTGTGGCACAGCCAAAAAAAAGTATCTGCTGCATGAAGTGGGCAGGAGTGACTGAATCTGTGAGCTGGCATGGAGTAAGCACTGAATGGGCACCAGTTCGCAATCATCCTTTCCCTCTTCCCCAACTCCAGAGGTGCTGCTAAGAGGGCGGAGGAGCAGGATGGGGAGACCACTTTCTCCCCCACACATTCATCAAAAGAACACTTAAATGCTGAGTAAATTCCACAAAGCAACTTCTGAATGCCGGCAGAGGACATCAGGCACCCAGAAAAGCAGCCCACTGGCTTCGAAAAGAGGTAGGAAAAAATAATACAACACAAAAAAAGAGACCAAAGAGGTAGGGATGGAGCTCCATCCCGGGAAGGGAGTCTTAGAAAGAGAGAAGTTTCCCAATACCAGAAAGCACTCTCACTGCCGAGTCTGTGGCGAGCCTTGGAAGCACAGAGGGCAACATAACAGGGAGGAAAAAAAGTAAATAATTAAACCCCACAGATTAAGAGCCCAACGGTAATTCCCCCAGCGGAGAAGCAGCGCAGACACCTGCATCCGCCACTAGCGAGCGGGGGCTGGGGCTGCATTGCTTAGAGGAAGGACTGGGCCTGAATGCCCAGACGGTAATCACAGAGAACTAATTGGGCTAGCAAGCCCTCTTCCCAAGCTCCTTCCACCGTCACTTTTCTCTGCAAACTAGAACACAGTTTGCAAGACCTGCTCTGGAGCATCTTTGCGTAACTTGGTTCTCAGGCCCCCCTTCTATAAAATGGGAGATGTGGGAACGTTACGTTTGGCCTTTCCTGGGAAGAGACTCTTGAACGAGATCTGCAGTGGCAAGGGGCTTGTTTCAGGTGGTGGGCCAATGGCTGAGAGAACTAAAAGCCACGCTAGGTCTTGCTCACCTGACATGGTGCCACAAAGAAAGAAGTCTTACCATGGGCAGCAAGGGCATGCCTGTCAGTGGCGCCGGCCGAGGGCACCTGGGGCCTCGTTTACGTTCACCCTGGTCTCCGCCCCTGCTGCTCCCGAGTAGGACAGCAGAGCTCTGCCACACCTGACATGTCTTTGGGGATGGGACAGGCTCACATCCAGAGAGAAAGGCCCCCCATGGCTCAGAGTGTCTGGGGAGGGCTGAGGTCTTACCCACCTCTCACCCACCCATCCCAGCGAGGGCACCTACCCCAGACCAGGCACTGGGGGCCTCAGTGGACACGACAGAGTCCTGTTCTACTGGGAGGAGACGTCAGCACAGGAGGTCAGGTGTGGACGGCGGCCAGAGTGAAAAGGGGACCTTGGTGCGTGGCCTGAGGATGGTAGAGTGGGGTCTCTCAGTGGACTCAGAGCAGCAGGAAGCTTGTGGGCGGCACCTGTTGGCCGACAGACTATGTCCGTGACATCAGCCGAGGGCCAGGGCCACTTAGGGGTTTATGTTTGCAAACAGGCGACAGCACTGGTGACTTCTGTATGCGATGAGAAACGAGGAAGCAGAGGCAGCCAGTCCGTCACCCTGAAGCAGCACGCAGGGGAGCGCCTCTGTGAGTCTGTAAATGGGGACAGGGCCCCTGTCTTTACCAGCCATGTGAGAATCACCTAGGAGATGCGGAGCAACGGGACCAGATGGAGAGACTGCAGGCTCAGCGGGCGTTCCTGACAGGTTGGTTGGGGGCAAGGGTCCTAGGTGCTACTTGTGACCCTGCATATTATAACCAGGGGCTGGCATTTCCTACCCACCTCTGGACCATGGGCAAGGAAAGCAGCTTACTTTCAGTCAAGAGCTATACCCAGGGCTTCTGTTCAAAAGAGATGTCAGCTGCCGAGGGAGGGGGGCTCACGTGGGGTAGCCTCTGACCCTGAAAACACTGGAGGGGGGCCTATTAGCACTAACCGCTCTTAGGAAAGGGTTCACTGCTTGCTCTTGGGGTGGCCCAGAAGCCCCCAGGAGCTACCAGAAGGTGCTACCTGCCTCACAAGCCTGCCTGACTCTGCCCTCGAAGGGCTGCAAAGCTCTGAAGACCCCAACCAAGCAGAACCTGGGCCAGTGGCCACAGTTGGTGGGAACATCTGAAAATAAAAGCAAGGAGCCCCTGGTCCAGGCTGTAGGACCTGCCTGCCAGGCACCTGCTGACCCACAGCCAGAGCACCAGGTGTCCCTGGCCCTTCAAAGATGCTGAGGCGCCTGCTGCTGCAGTAGGTACAAGGGAACCATCCCTCCTGGAGAAAAGCAAGGCACAGGAGGAGCGAGGCTGCAGATGCTCAGAGCAGGAGGTGGGGCCTCGATCCTGAGAGCTAGGGATTCACCTTTGGCTGCATCTGCAGGAATGCTGACCCAGCAGAATGTGCCCCAGTTCCTGAGATGAACTGCTGCGTCATGGCAACACACTACTGGTCATGCTGCACACAAGCATGAGTCTCCTGGGTGTCAGCCCCCATGTGCAGCAGGGGGCTTCTCTGTCCGCGCCCAGAGGAGCCAGGAAACACAGGGACAACGAGGTATGTGTGATGCATGTCCCTCACGAGGCACCCTCCTGTCCTCTGCCCCTGGCACAGTGAGTTGGTGGGGGCGGGCAGGCCACAGTCAACAACCTGGAAGGTGGTAATACAAGGCTAGGAGGAGTCATGAAGCCCAACTATAATCAGCAAAGAGTCCACACAAATTCTGCCGGCCAGAAGGCAATGGCAGGGTATATTTAAAGCACTGAAAGGGAAACTCTACAACCGAGATTACTGTACCCAACAAGGATCTCATTCAAAATTGATGGAGAAATAAAAAGGGACTTATATAGTCAAGAAATACAAAAGGAGAAAAAGATCTACAAAATCAACCCCAAACAATTAAGAAAATGGCAGTAGGAACATACATATCAATAATCACTTCAAATGTAAACAGATTAAATGCTCCAACCAAAAGACACAAACTAGCTGAACAGATATAGAAACAAGACCCATATATGTGCTGTCTACAAGAAACCCCCTTAGACCCTAAAGACACATACAGACTGAAAGTGGGAAGCAAAAGAAAGCTGGAGTAGCAGCCCTCATATAGACAAAATAAGACCTTCAAGAAGTTTACAAGAGAGAAGGAAGGACACTACATGATGATCAAGGGATCAATCTAAGAGGAAGACATAAGAACGGTAAATGTCTGTGCACCCACACAGGAGCACCTAATACATAAGACAGACAATAGCAGACGTAAAAGGAGAAACTTACAGCAACACATTAACAGTAGGAGACTTTAACCCCTCACTCACACCAATGGACACATCATCAGAACAGAAAATGATAAGGAAACACAAGCCTTAAGTGATACATCAGATGAGATGGAACTCATTGATATCTTCAGGACATTCCATCCAAATGTAGAAAAATACATCTTCTTCTCAAGTGCACATGGGACATTCTCCAGGATAGACTACATCTTGGGTCACAAATCAAGCCTCGGTAAATTTAAGAAAGCTGAAATCATATCAAGCACCTTCCCTGACCACAATACTATGAGATCAGATATCAATTACAAGGAAAAAAAAAACTTGTAAATACACAAACACATGGAGATTAAATACTGTTTCTAAATAACCAACAGGTTACTGAAGAAATCAAAAGGGAAATCAAAAAATTTCTAGAAACAAATGACAATGAAAACACAACTCAAGACCTACGGGATGCAGCAAAAGCAGTTCTAAGAGGGACGTTTATAGCAATACAATCCTATCTTAAGAAACAAGAAAAACATTGAACAGACAACCTAACTTTACACCTAAAACAACTGGGGAAAAAAGAATAAAAATCCCCTAAAATTAGTAGAAGGAAAGAAATCAAAGATCAGAGCAGAAATAAATAAAAAAGAAATGAAAGAAACAATAGTAAAGATTAATAAAATTAAAAGCTGGTTCTTTCAGAAGATAAAATTGACAAACCTTTAGCCAGACTCATCAAGAAAAAAAATCAAATCAACAAAATTAGAAATAAAAAAGGAGAGGTTACATCAGACAATGCAGAAATACAAAGGATATTAAAAGACTATTATGAACAACTATATGGCAATAAAATGGATAACCTGCAAGAAAGACAGATTCTTTGAAAAGTTCAACCTTCCAAGACTGAACCAGGAAGAAACAAATTATGAACAACTCAATTACAAGCATGGAAATTGAAGTTGTGATCAATAATCTCCCCACAAACAAAAGCCCAGCACCAGATGGCTTCACAGGAGAATTCTATCAAACATTTGCCTATCCTTCTAAAACTCTTTCAAAAAACTGCAGAGGAAGGAACATTTCCAAAACTCATTCTACGAGGCCACCATCACCCTGATGCTAAAACCAGACTAAGACAACACACAAAAAGAAAACTACAGGCCAGTATCACTGATGAACATAGATGCAAAAATCCTCAACAAAACTTTAGTAAACAGAATTCAGCAACACATCAAAAAGCTCATACACCATGATCAAGTTGGGTTTATTCCAGGGATGCAAGGATTCTTCAATATATGCAAATCAATCAATGTTATACACAATATTAACAAAAGATAAAAACCATATGATAACCTCAGTACATGCAGAAAAAGCCTTTGACAAAATTAAGCACCCATTTATGATTAAAACTCTTCAAAAAATGGGCATAGAAGGAACCTACCTCAACACAGTAAAGGCCATATATGATAAGCCTACAGCAAACATTATTCTTAATGGTGAAATAGTGAAAGCATTCCCCCTAAGATCAGGAAGAAGACAAGGGTGTCCACTTTCACCACTACTAGTCAACATAGTTCTGGAAGTCCTAGCTACAGCAATCAGAGCAGAAAAAGAAATAAAAGGAATCCAGATCAAAAAAAGAAGTAAAGCTCTCACTGTGTGCAGATGACAGGATACTGTTTGTAGAAAACCCTAAAGATAGTACCACAAAATGACTAGAGATAATCAGTGAATTTAGCAAAGTTGCAGGATATAAAATCAATACACAGAAATTACTTGCATTTCTATATACTAACAGTGAAAAATCAGAAAGAGAAATTAAGGCATCAATCCCATTCACCACTGCAACGAAAAGAATTAAATATCTAGGAGTAAACTTACCTAAGGAGACAAATGAACTGTACACAGAAAAGTATAAGACACTAATAAAAGAAATTAAAGACAACAAACAGATGGAGAGATATTCCATGTTCCTGAGTAGGAAGAATCAATACTGTGAAAATGACTATGCTACCAAATGCAATCTACAGATCAAATGCGATCCCTATCAAATTTCCAATGGCATTTTTCACAGAACTAGAACAAAAAATTTCACAATTCATATGGGAACATAAAAGACCCTGAACAGCCAAAGCAGTTCTGAGAAAGAATGGAGCTGGAGGAATCAACCTTCCTGACTCCAGATTATACTACAAAGCCACAGTCATCAAGACAGTATGATACTGGCACAAAGACAGAAGTATAGACCAATGGAACAAGATAGAAAGCTCAGAAATAAACCCATGCACCTGTGGGTACCTTATTTTTGACAAAGGAGGCAAGAATACACAATGTGGCAAAGACAGCCTCTTCAATAAATAGTGCTGGGAAAACTGGACGGCTACATCCTAATACCAAACACAAAGATATACTCAAAATGGATCAAAGACCTAAATGTAAGACCAGAAACTATAAAACCCTTAGAGGAAAACACAGACATAGAAAAACTTGATGACATAAATCAAAGCAAGATCCCTCTATGACCCACCTCCTAGAGTAATGGAAATAAAAATAAAAGTAAACAAGTGGGACCTGATTAAACTTAAAAGTTTTTTCACAGCAAAGGAAACTATAAGCAAGGTGAAAAGACAACCCTCGGAATGGGAAAAAATAACAGCAAATGAAACAACTGACAAAGGATTAATTTTCAAAATATACAAGCAGCTCATGCAACTCAATACCAGAAAAACAAACAGCTCAAACAAAAGTGGAACAAGATCTAAACAGACCTTTCTCCAAAGACGACATATGGATGGCTAACACACACATGAAAAAAGATGCTCAAGATCGCTCATTATTAGAGAAATCAAAACTACAATGAGATATCACCTCACACCAGTCAGAATGGCCTCATCAAAAATCTATAAACAATAAATGCTGGAGAGGTTGTGGAGAAAAGGGAATGCTCTTGCACTGTTGGTGGGAATGTAAATTGATACAGCCATTATGGAAGACAGTATGGAGATTCCTTAAAAAAAAAATTGGAATAAAATCACCATATGACTCGGCAATCCCATTCCGAGGCATATACCCCGAGGAAACCAAAATTGAAACAGACACAGGTATCCCGTTGTTCACTGCAGCAGTATTTACAACAGCTAGAACATGGAAGCAACCTAGATGCCCATCGACAGATGAATGGATAAAGGAGCCGTGGTGCATATACACGATGGAACATTACTCTGCCATAAAAAGGAACACATTTCAGTCAGTGCTAATGAGGTGGATGAACCAAGAACAATATGGAGTGAAGTGAGTCAGAAAGAGAAAGAGATCATATTCTAACACATATATACATAATCTAGAAAAATGTATCTACAGGGCAGCAATGGAGAAACAGAGATTAAATTTACGGACATGAGGAACGGGGAGGAGAGGGTAAGATGTATGGAAAGAGTAACGTGGAAACTTATATTACAATATGTAAAATAGACAGCCAGGGGAAATTTACTGTATGGCTCAGGAAACTCAGACAGGGGCTCTGAATCAATCTAGAGTGGGGGATGGGGTGGGAGGTTCCAAAGGGAGGGGACGTGTGTATACCTATGGCTGACTCATATTGAGGTTTGACAGAAAACAACAAAATTTTGTAAACAATTATCCTTCAATAAATAAATTTATTTTTTTTAAAGGTCCATATTATTAGCAATCAAAGAAGGCCCTCTGTGTTGACTTTTCATTCTGTACAAAATGTATCTGGTTGGGAGCACAGACATTTACCTGCCTGCTCAGCATGACTGATTGAGAGCCCATGTCAGGGCCACAGCTGTCGGTGGAGGAAGGCGCAGAGAAGCCTTGCGAGATCACCGGGGGACTAGTGGCTCTCCGCTTGCTCGCCTTGGACACTACTGGGCTTGGCCAGCGCCTCTTTCCCACTCTCTCCAATGAGTCGTCATTGCCTGTGGCAGGCTGATGGCTGGGCCCTGCTCCCACCATGAACTGAGGTTATTTGTGGTGGGTACACAAGGAGGGTCCAGCCCTGCTGTTCTAAGGTTACAACCAGCGGGCGATGAAGCAGCACCTGGAAGACACAGCTTCTCTGCAGAAGGGTCCCCTGCGTTTTCAGTGGCAAATAAATTAGCTACTGACTCCAGAACTTTCACCTAATTAGGATGGAGCTTTTGCTTGAATTTAACATTGGGTAGGGTGGGTGGTTAAGCTTTATTTGCAAAGATCAGAATTCTAACCAGATATACTGATAGGGGGCAAAAGACACACAGCTTCAGCTCTCAATATTGCAGCAGTAATAGAAACAATCAGCAACCGTTTACCCTCATTGTTCCAGCAACAGCCTTGTGAGTGCTGGACAATGATGCAAGGAGTCTGGCCCCTGTTCAAAACCCCCCAACCTCCACCCAGCGTGGGCTAGTGCGGGAGATGCCAGGATGTGCACAAGTGGGGCCTCTGTGGCTAGGCAGGACTGCTTCTCTCTGGCTGGTGATGTCTCAGCAAAATGAGATGGTAACAAAGCCCCCTTCTACCCTGATTTAGTAGCATTTGCTTCTACACCCAGAAGAAAATATAACCCTTTACCAACAAGGTTAGACTCTTTACTCGTGGGTTCCCATGGAAATCCCAGGCCCAGCAGTGAGGCTACCCTATTGAGTGTTCCTGGCAGGGTCTCCTAGAGGCTGAGTGTAGGAGAGTCCTAAAGGGCCTCCTAGATGCAACTGAGAGAAGTATCAGAAAGAGGCCATCACAGAGTCCATCAGCATCATGCATCCTCCTTTTTGTCTCCCCTTTGCAGCAAAGAATTAGTCATCCGTTTGTGAACAAAAGCTCCTTTGTGGAACTCTAGGATCCTTAGGAGAGGTCCTGCCCACCTGTGCGTCTGGTAGCAGGCAGGCGTATTTTGGCAAGGACTACGAAACCAGTGGAGCAGTGGGCCTGCCTGGAGCCCTCCTGCCATGGTTGAGAAAACAGCCGGAGACTGCTGACCTGGCCAGATAGCCACCGACAAGGGAGGAACTGCAGAAAACCAGCCTTCCCAAGGGGAGATACCAGCATACCGCTGGAGCAATAAACACAAGCAAGTGTGTAAGTACTGGAGGTGGAAAGAAGTTTACTAGTGTTCCTCCAACCCCTGGCAACACTGCATGGGGTCAAATTATCAGGTGGCAGCAACCTGTCCCTCAGGGGAAAAGGTGAGTGAGTGCCCGGCTACCCTGCTGTTGCAGGTCACATCTGGATAACTCTGTTTCTTTACAGTAACACCCAGAGAACTGAGGTGGACCTCCATGACTGGGAGGAGGAGGGAGGAGACTGGGAAAGAGACAGGAAGGGATATCAAAGGGCATTAAAGGCACACATTCTTTAAAGTCCACTCATGAGCTTCTGTGAATACTACACCTGGAGGTCTCCCTAGAGAGTCCACAAGTACCCCCAAATCCCTAAGTCTAAACTCGCAACTCCCCCGACTCTGCGGCTGGCATCTTTCTTGTGCACAGTCCCAAACGTGGCGCAGCAGGAGGAAGCTCCAGGAGACAGGAAGTGTGCTCAGAAAACAGGCCGGGATCTGTGGGCAGGGGAGAAACCGCAAACTTCTCTAGCAGCACCACCTTCTGGAAACAAAAGAACGCTCTAGTAGTCAGCCTGTGGCGCTGCAAGAACAAGACAGAAACGCTGAAGACTTCCGTCACCACAGGAAGCAAAAGGAGTGGAAAGATGTACCCACACAAAGGCAGACAAATTCCAAGAAAGAGTACCAAAGAACAGAATATCCCATCTGAAGGCAACCAGCAGTAGTTTCAGGCAGTATCTGCCATTTCAAGTCCAAAAAAATGCAATGCAGAACTGCAAGAAACGTGAAAAATCGAGAAAACGTGTCATCACTAAAAGACAGTAATTCCCTACAAACTGAGATCAAAAGCATGGGCTTTTGCAATCTAGCTAAACTGAAGAAAAGCTGTTTTGAACAAACTCAGCTATAAGAGAACTCAGACAATTTAACAAGATTATGAAAAAATACAGGTTAAAAGTGAGTAATTTACCAAAGAAACATAAATCATAAAAAAGAACCAAGCAGAAATTCTGGAGCTGAGGAGCTCATGGAATGAAATAAAAAATGCTACAGAGAGCATCAGCAGTTGAGCAGAATTAAGGAAGAAATAACAAGTGAGTCAGAAGATTTCAAATACCCATGTTAAAGGAAAACAAAGGAAAAAGAACGAAAAACACTGAAGAAAGCCTATGGGATTGGGATTCCATCAAAAAACCTAACGTTAGAGAAATCAGGGTTCCAGAAGGAGGAAAGAGGGATATGGGGCAGAAAATTTATTTAAAGAAATAGCTGAGAACTTCCCAAACCTGGAGAGAAAAAGGGATGTTCAAGTTCACAAGGTACTCTAAGACACATTATAATGAAACTGTCAAACATCCAAAATAATGAATTCTAAAAACAGCTGGTGGGGGTGGGGTGGGGGGAGTAGATTGTAACCTGCAAAGGAACTTCCATTAGGCTTTAGAAGATTCATCAGTAGAAACCCTACAGGTCAGGAGAGAGTGTAATCACATATTCAAACTGTTGAGAGAAAAGAATTACCAGCCAAGACCTACCCAGCAAAATTATCTTTCAAATATGCAGGAGAAAAAGACTTTCTAAGACAGACAAAAACTGAGAGAGTTCATCACCACGAGACCCACCCTGCAAGAAATGCTGAAAGGAGTACTTTAAGCTGAAACAAAGAGATGCTAATCAGTGACATGAAAACACATGACTATACAACACACTGGTAAAAGGTTAATATACAGTCAAATTTAGAGAATCCCAATTCTGTAATAGGATGGAATGTCAACCACTTTACTATAAAGGTCAAAGGAAAAGAATATTAAAAGTAATTACTGTAGTGACTACAATGTGCTAAAGACACAATAAGAGAAGAGGTAGATAATGACATAAAATATACAAGTGGAGTTAGGCTGCTATGAACTTAAAATGAACTGTTTTATCTATGCAGTGTCTTATGTAAGCCTCATGGTAACCACAAACCAAAAATCCTACAGCAGATGCACAAGAGATAAAAGGGAAACAGCATACCAAAATGGAAAATTACCAATTTACAAAGATAGGCAGAAACAGAGGAAAAGAATCAGTGGAAATACAAAGCAACAGAAAACAATGAATAGGATGGCATTGCTAAGTCCTTACATTACCAGTAACAACGCTAAGTATAAATGGACTGAATTTACCATCACAAGACAGAATGGCTAGAAGGGTAAAAAATTAAGACCCAGCTATATGCCACCTACCAGAGGCTCACTTCAGCCTTAAGGCAGCATTCACACAGGCACAGAGTGAAAGGATGGCAAGCAGCATACAAATGAAAGCAAGAGTAGCTATTCTCATAATAGACAAAATAGACTTTAAGTCAAAAATGGTAACAAGAATCAAAGAAGGTCAATATATAGTGATACTGTGGTATATTCATCAAGAAGACATAACCACTGTGTATGTATATACTTACATATGCAGTATCAGAGCACCTAAGTACATGAAGCAAATATTAACATATCTGAGGGGGGACATATACAACAATCCAGTAATAGTAAAGGAATTCAACATCCTACTTTCAGCAAAGAAGAGATCATCCAAACTGAAAATCGGTAAGAAGACACTGGACTTGAACCATACACTAATCCAAACAGACCTAAGAGAACATTCCCTCCAACACAAGTAGAATATACATTCATCTCTGGGGGACACGGGACATTCTCCAGGATTGACCATATGATAGTCACAAAACAAGTCTGGGCAAATTTAAGAAGAGTGAAATCATACAAAGTATCATTTCTGACCATAGAGTTATTAAACTAGACATCAGTACAAGGGAAGTCAGAAGATCTACAACTCTGTAGAAACTAAACAACACATTCCTAACAACAAATGTGTTAAAGAAAAAATTAAAAGGGAAATTAAAATATATCTTGAAACAAATGAAAATGGAAACAATATACCAAGACCTACGGGATGCTGCAAGAGCAGTTCTGGGAAGACT
>SJYF01000302.1:6596691-6626271 GCA_006410515.1 Procapra przewalskii
AAAAAAATACAACAACAAATAACAAGTGCTGGTGAGGAAGTACAGAAGCTGGAATCCTGTGCCCAGTTAATGGGAAGATAAAAAACTGTATAACAGTGTGGCAATTCCTCAACAAATTAAACACAGAATCATCATATGACCAGCAGTTCTATTACTAGGTCTATACCTCCAAAACAGCATCAAAGAGATACTTGCACACCCATGTCTATAGTGGCATTATTCATAATACCCAAGAGGCTCAGAGGTTAAAGCGTCTGCCTCCAATACGTAAGACCCAGGTTCAATCCCTGGGTCAGGAAGATCCCCTGGAGAAGGAAATGGCAATCCACTCCAGGATTCTTGCCTGGAGAATCCCATGGATGGAGAAGCCTAGTAGGTTACAGTCCACGGAGTCGCAAAGAGTCGGACATGACTGAGCGACTTCACCTTCACCTTCAAGAGGTAAAGCAAGTCAAGTCGTCTGTTGGTGGATGAGCGGACAAAATATGCTTTATATACAGAGCAGATTATTGTTTACCTTAAAACGGAAATTCTGAGACATGCTACAGTGTGTATGACAATGGAGCATATAATATTAATAGGTGAAATGAACCAGTCTCAAAAAAACAAAGGCTATACGAGTCCACATAGAAGAGGCACCCAGTCAGGTGCAGAGAGGACGTGCAATGGATGTTCTGGGGTGGGGAGGGGAAACAGGAGATAATAGGTACAGAGCTTCAGTTTTGCAAGATGAAGGGTTCTGGAAATTGGCTGCACAACAACGTGAACGTGCTTAGCATTACTCAGCCAAATAGTTAGAAATGGCTAAAGCAGTAAATTTTATGTTTGCGTATTTTACCACAATTTTAAAAATAGGAATGACAAGCTCTTATATTGAAGATTGTTTCCTCATTTCTCTACAGTCAAGTACAACTGCATCAGAATGTTGCCAGGCGATTGATCGGCAGTTGGTAAGCACTGTCTGAAATAGTCTAAACTTAGCCACTGAAAATATTTAAACATTTCACATCATTAAATTAAAACATTCACACTGTTAAGCCATTTCACGTTATTTGGAAATAACCAAGATTTTGCATTAAGTTAGTCATTGAAAGCCATGAGCAAACCCAAATGACCAAAGGAAATAAAGTTCTGTGCCTGCAAGTGGGAATTAACTATTATAGTTATGTTGAGATGTGAAAGTGATGGTTAGAAAGGATCCTGGACTAACCTTATGATAAAATCATGACTTGAAGCACAAGACCAGCACCAAAGCATCATGGACGCCTTAGATGCCAAATTCTCACATGTGTATCTATAGCTCTGCAGGGCCGAACTCTCATCCATCCATCTACCCATCTACCTACCTGTGAGTCTGTCCATCATCTATGTGTATAAACAGTACACATACATGTATATGGTGCATTATGTGTGTGTGTGTGTGTGTAATACATAATACAGCTTTCACTAATTCAACATTATTCAGACATGGGTCTAGGTCCATAATCGTTTGTTTGGGGGCTTTTTATAGTTTGCTAAGCTACTGTGATTTCTTTGCTGTTTTTAAACACAACCTTTTAAACACAACACATAGACACAACCTTTGCAAGTTCTCTCAACCACATTCAGAAACGCTTATCTTACGTCCATGCCACCACATCAAAGAAAGACTCAAGAGTTCCGTCTTGAAGCAGTTTTATTAAAGAGCTTTACTGGTGTCACCTTGACCTTTTCCCGAGTTTCCTGGAGCCCCTGTTTGCTCTGTGGTTTCTGAGAGGTGAGTTACTGGAAACCTAGTTGAATCAATCAGCTATTCCTCACAATAACCTTCTTGTTGCTATGGCTACTGAACAGTTTTCAGTCTGTCTGCTGACTGGCCCGTCGGCACCTTCTGCCCCCACCCCCCCGTGTTTGCACAGTGAGGGACACACTCTCTTCTGGCTCCTGTCCGTATCTTTGCCTCACCTCACTTCAGCAGCAGCTCCTGGCCAGACTCTCTGAAGGCGCCCTCCTGGTTTTGGCCCCCTGGTGGGTCTGTTCCTCTGGGTTTGGTTCTGTCCATCACACAGCCACACCGATGCCTGGGCAGCTCCACTGACCCCCGGGCTGCGTGGACAGCCATGCACTGTACCTCCCAAGGCTGCATCAGCACTCATCCTCATCTCCACAGAGCCCTGAGCTCACCTGACATCTCTCCTGGGATTCCTCAGGGCACCTCAAGTCAGCACGTCGAAAACATGCCCATCACCTCTCCTCAAATGGCTCCTCCTCCGCATCTCCTCACTCAGCGCTGTTGCCGCCCCACAACAACCTACATCCAAAGCTTGGGTCATCTTAGACCCCTCCTTCCTCTTTCAACCCCTCTGTCCTATCCACCACCAAGAACTGTCCATTCCACTACCTGAATATGTCCACGGTCCCCCTGCTCTACCTTAGCGCCCAGCCTTCATCTCTTACCTGGACCACCAGATCAGCATCCTTACTGGCCCTCTGCTTCTCCTCCAGCAGACCCTCTAGATCAGCACTGTCAATACAGCCATCTGCCCTCCCAAGGTGATGGCAACTAGCCATATGTGACTGCTGAGCCCGTGAAATGTGGGACTCCAGTTTAAGTTATATTTACATGTCAGTAGCCACTGGTGGCAGAGAAGGCAATGGCACCCCACTCCAGTACTCTTGCCTGGAAAACCCCATGGACGGAGGAGGCTGGTAGGCTGCAGTCCATGAGGTCGCTGAGGGTCAGACACGACTAAGTGACTTTACTTTCACTTTTCACTTTCATGCATTGGAGAAGGAAATGGCAACCCACTCCAGAGTTCTTGCCTGGAGAATCCCAGGGATGGCAGAGCCTGGCTGGCTGCTGTCTACGGGGTCATACAGGGTCGAACACAACTGAAGCGACTTAGCAGCAGCAGCAGCAGCCACTTGTGGCCAGTGGTTACCAGACTGGAAGGAATGGCTCTAGACTCTATACAGATGTGCTCAAAACCCCTCACTAGCTACCTCAAGGCGGTTTACAGGTCTTTTCATTGTCCCCATCCTTAATCCTCTCTGCTCCTCTTTGATGCTCTTGCATACAGTGAATTCTCTATTTCTCAAATTCACCATGTGCTGTCTCCCTTGGGATAGGGACTCCTTTGGCTTGGGTTAACTTTCCTCTGTCTGTTTGGCCAACACCCTCTTTGCCTCTGGGACTGAGCTCAGCAGTCACTTCCCTCATCTCATGCCCTGGACAGTCTCTCCCCTGCCACGCCCCCCTCAGGACACCTACCCTGACACACGTGGGCCTTACCTGTCACCCTCAAGCACCCAGCATGCCACATTCTAATGCCCAGTTTACTTGTCTCCTCTCTTCCCTATCAGACTACACACTCTGCGGGCAGGGACTGAGTCCCCCTTGGCTGCGCGTATATCCTCAGGATTAGCAAGGTCCCCTGCCCAGTGGAGGCTTCCATACACGTGCCTACCTGTCGATTCCTTGACCTTGGCTAATGATTTTTTTGGATATGACACCAGAATCACAAGTGGCAGAAGGAAAGTTCAACAAGTATGACTACATCAAGCAATAGCCTCCGGGGCCTCCAGAGGGGAGCTTGGAGAAATAGGACAGTGATCACTGAGCACCAGCACCCTTAACCATGAACGTGGCAGACAAAGGTGGTACAATGGGCAGGGACTCCCTGTGTGTCTATGGGGACTCGCATCTTCCAGCGGTGCTCCGTGGCCCCAGCTACCAGCACATGAAATGCACCCATCCTGAGGCCACCCAGACCTCGCCACGTCATACCCGAAGTCATCCTTTCCCTGTTTACCCACAATATTGGAAAAAAAACAAAACAAAACAGAACATTCTGACCTATTTTATCCCATTTCCCTCATTTTAATGTTTAAATATATGTGATACATTTTTTCAGTCATGCAAACATAGAATAATTTTCTTAGAGGAAAATAAGCACTCATTGGTACAATGCACCCAGGGTAATGCAGTCTGAACTCCACTGCACCCTTGAAATGAGAAATTTGTAAAGGCAAACTCAAAAACAGGGCTGCAGAAAGAGACGCCATTAATAACTGTCCTGTTGGTTTCACCGAACAGACAAAGAATGAGCTCTGCCACGTCAATGCCTCATTAATTTGAAATCGTTACCTATGATGATTTCCTTTCCAGGAGGAGTAGGTCTGGGCCCCTCCCTGGAGCCCACTCTGCTCACTTTGCTGACTCTGGCGTAAACAACCCTGCCTTTATTTAGATTCTTTCTTAGTCATGGTTTCGTCAAAGAAGAAGGCAGTGTAATATGGCTAACAATTGTATTAAATGCTTGTTTCACCTGGGAGACAGAGTAAGGCTTTAAATCTTGACTGAGCTCTCTTACATACACACACATACACACACACACACACACACACATACACACACACACACGGCGGGGGTGGTGATGGTGTTGCCTGTACTTTAGCTTATTATTACACATGTAGTATCATACAGTCTCATTTCCTTGTCACCTGATCAAGGGGCAAAGAGGGAGGTGTCCCCCCAGCAGCCAGGGGCAGTATGGCCAGGCTTCACTTCCTAGCAGCATCCTGACCATACCAGGCCAACACTTTCCTTCAACAGTGCTGATCCTCACAGCGATCCTCCCTTGTCTCCATCACCAGCATCTTTCATCTGGTCAGTGAGTCAGAAAGCATCTCTAGCACATTCAGTATGTTTTAGCAACACCGGCCTCCCTGGCCCAGGGCGGGACGCAAAGAGCACTGTAGCAGTCATGAATGGATGTGAGGGCTGGACCATGGCCATGAGGAAGGCTGAGCGCCAAAGAACAGAGGCTTTCAAACTGCGGTGCTGGAGAAGACTCTTGAGAGTCCCCTGGACAGCAAGGAGATCCTACCAGTCCATCCTAAAGGAAACCAACTCCGAATACTCACTGCGAGGACTGAAGCTAAAGCGCCAATACTTTGGCCACCTGAAGCGAGGAGCTGACTCATTGGAAAAGACTCTGATGCTGGGAAAGATTGAAGACAGGAGGAGAAGGGGATGACAGAGGATGAGATGGTTGGATGGCATCACCGACTCAATGGACATGAGTTCGAGCAAACTCTGGGAGATATTGAAGGACTAGGAAGCCTGGCGTGCTGCAGTCCATGGGATCGCAGAGAGTCAGATGTGACTTGGGGATTGAACAACAACATCAGGGCACTGGGAGCGGAAGCACATGGAAAGGCTTCTCTGTTGACCTGAGTCTATGGGATTCACCACCAGATGACTGCCCCCAATGCAGAATGGCTTTTCCTGCCCATGTCTCTGCTGGGTCTCGCCAACTTTAGACTGTTACCTGCTGAGGGCCCTGCCATATGCTTGTTTGTCTCTGTTTACAATTAACTAAAACAGCCTGATGGATTTTTTTGGGGGGGTGCAGAGACATGGTTTGGGGAAATGCAAATCCAATCTGGAAAAGTGGAAGCAAAACGATGAACACTTGTTTGGTGCTTGTTACCTTGTGGCTGTGTTATTTCACACACTTCAAAAATTCCCTTATAGTAAGATGGGTATTATTCCCATTTTACAGCTGAAGAAACTGAGGACCAAGAAATGTAAGTGGAGTGTCCAAGAGAAATGCTGGTGGAGGAGCAGAGGCCACACTCTATTGTTGTCCCCAGTGGTCATCATTTTGTGGCAGATTCCGATGTGGGCCTCAGAACCTTTCTGGAGGGGACACTGACTGTGAAGATGTGGAACAGAACTGGACAGGAAGCGGCAGGCAGCTCACAGGGTGGATCCAGCCGGCTGAGGGCTGGCATGCTTCAGTGGGTGGGACGCAGCGGATCTGCACTGCTCTCGAAACCACCTCACAATGGAAATCGCCACTATCGCTGCCTGACATGAAAGCACCCGCTCGTTAGAGGAGCAACGGGGCTCTCGAAATAATTTAATGCACATGGCTGCTTGCAGCGATCTCTTCTGTTGATGATCAGGAAACTGAACCTCACATCCTCCCCACATAAAGAAGGGAGCCTCCCGGTGTGCACGTGGGGTGGGTCCTGTATCGCTGGTTCTGCTCCCCTCGTGCCTGCCTCCCCCGTGCAGAAGAGCAGCTTAGCTCTGAGAGCCACCTGGGCTGTGCAGCCTTCCTTCTGCCACCGCAGAAAGCTATCCCAGAGGGGGAGGACCTTCCCGTCCCACCCAGGGGCTCGCCAGTGCCCGCCCCGGCCATGCGTAGGTCCTTAGCCTGGTTTACTGTTTGATGGTCATTAGCAGAGATGAAAACCTCCCCTCTGCCCTGAAACCAGCTCAGCCTACGGTGAGGCAGACCCTACATGTGGTTTTGGGAACTGCTAAACATACGTGGTATTTAGTATAACACCAGGGTCACTGCCTTCAGATGCAACCCCGTGCCTCACAAAACAATGCATTCCAGAAGCTGCCAGGGAAGCGCAAGTGAGTCTGAAGAGTCAGAGCAGTGCAGCTGCCGTTTGCAGTACTCCTCCTGCTCATTCTCTGAGCTCTGGAGACACAGCCCAGCCTGCGACCCAGCGGCAGCCAGCAGTCTGAGGCCCTCCTGCATCGCGTTGGGGGTATGGGGAGCACCAGACAGTCAAAGAGGGTTCCAGCTGCCACTGGCTCCCTAAGGACCCCGAGAAGTCACTCCCGGACCTCTGCCTCATCTTCCGCTCTGAGACACCTCTACTCCACTTCCAGAAGCCTTCCATGATCCCTGCCCAGCAAGACAGGCTCCTAGGCCTACCCGACAAGGTTTTCCAGCAACTCAGAATAAACATCCGTGAGCACACAATGCCCAGTGTGCTCGTGTCTGCAGAGCTCCCAGCCCCGGCCTGTACAGCGCTGTGAGGTGGTCCTGAGCAGGCAGAAAGCTCCCCGAGGCCACATTTGAGTCTCTCCCTCCACTGCACTGCCTGACGCTTTCAGTGAGTGAGTGAGTGAGTGAGTGAGTGAAGTCGCTCAGTCGTGTCCGACTCTTGGCGACCCCATGGACTATAGCCCACCAGGCTCCTCCCCCATGGGATTCTCCAAGCAAGCGTACTGGAGTAGGTTGCCATTTCCTTCTCCAGGGGATCTTCCCAACTCAGGGACTGAACCTGGGTCTCCTGCATTCCAAGCAGACGCTTTAACCTCTGAGCCTAGAGGCTAATGTATTTGTTGAATCAGATGAACCTCTTCCTCTATCAGAGCAAATGGGAATCCTAAGGACAGGAATGGGAATAATGAGAATAATACCCATCTTATAAGGAGTTTTTAGAAGGGCAGGAAATAACACAGGTACTGAGGTATCTGAACAGATCCCTCTACTTCCCCTTTTGAACGGGATGCTCTCCCTTAAGAGCAAGCGGTATACCTAAAGACAGGTATTCTGTCCCCATTTGTACCTCTCGTGCTGGAACACAGGAGGGGCTCTCAGACATGTAAATGAATGAGCAGCCTGTGTGCTCTCAAAGATCGCTCTGTCCATAGTTACCTTCTGCCTTGTGGAATGTTCTAGTTGCCTCTTTTAGACTCTAAGCAGTTTGAGGGGTAGGTTGGTGTCCTACAGTTATTTTGTATCTGCTAAGTAGTCACAGCAGTTTTGTTAGGCATGAGGCAACATATTATGTACATGGAAATAAAGTCAATTACAATAGTATGATCTTGATACTACTTAACAGAGAAAGGGTAACATTTTTGCTTCTGAGAAATACTATTAATATCATCCTTTAATGTTTACTAGCTGTTCTACTGGAGAAGGCAACGGCACCCCACTCAAGTGTTCTTGCCTGGAAAATCCCATGGACGGTGCAGTCCATGGGGTCGCTGAGAGTTGGACACGACTGAGCAACTTCACTTTCACTTTTCACTTTCATGCATTGGAGAAGGAAATAGCAGCCCACTCCAGTGTTCTTGCCTGGAGAATCCCAGGGATGGGGGAGCCTGGTGGGCTGCCGTCTATGGGGTCACACAGAGTCGGACATGACTGAAGCAACTTAGCAGCAGCAGCAGCTGTTCTACAACCTGATCATAGCATAAATAGGCCTCGATCTCCATGAATGAATTGAAGTTGCCAATAAATTCATGAGAAATGTGCCTTCTTCACTAGTAGGAAATTAACTGCCACTCCTAGCAATGCCTAGAAAGTGACTGTGTGTACCGAGTTGCTCAGCAATGTCCAACTCTTTGCAACCACATGGACTGTAGCCCACCAGGCTCCTCTGTCCATGGGATTTTCCAGGTAAGAACAGTGGAGTGGGTTGCCATTTCCAGTATTCCTCCAGGTGATCGTCCAAACCCAGAGATCGAGCCCCCATCTCCTTTGTCTCCTGCATTGCAGGAGATCTTTACCTGCTGAACCATCGGGGAAGAAAGTGACTAGCAATTCTCAATTCTCTCTGGAAGAATAAGGAATCTGTATGCTTTACATATAATAACCAATTAGAATGCAAAAACACACCCATCCCTAGAAGCCTGGCCACAACTGCTTTCTTTGAACCCTTTTTTGGGAGGGAGACTGGTGTTCGGAGGGCTTGTGATTCATTCAAGTTGCTGACCAAATCAAATACTTGACTGCCAACCTGATCTTTCAGACACTGTTCCTTCACTGACCCTGGCCCAGTTCTGCCAACACATGTGTGCACCATGTGGGAGAAAACTATATGTCCCGAGAACTGTGTACACGTGTCCCCAGATGTGTGTGTCCCGAGGCCGGGCATACTAGGCATGCTATTTAAACAGAACTTGGATTTACAGGCACAAGGTTCTGGTTTGTGTGACTCTCAGGAACACATGCTCTTTTTCCACAAAGTGACCAGAAAGAGGCTCTGAGTACAGAGCCAGTCCCCTGTAGCTCTTTGTTTCCTGGAAGAAAATTCCACAAACGTTGACTCACTAATTTACTCTAATGAAAACGCTGTAGGCAGTCTCAAGTCTGAGTAAGCGTGAATGTTAGAAAGGTCCCTCCAGACTTACAATGCGTTTTTCAATGTTCTGTCTGGGATGGGAATATATTAATAAATAGAGCGTTGAAGATGCTTCTGTTAAGCTACTTCTAGGGCAAACATCTCTGATTGTTTAAAATTAAAGGTTTCAGACTTAAAGTGACTCCAATGGTTCCCTAAAGAATATTCTCCCTTCCAGTAAAAGTGGAGTCAGGTGGATTAGATCTACCCTTCCACCAAAAACAACATTAAAATGGTCTTTGAGATACTACATATCAGTCAATGAAGGACAGTGACCTCTAGAACAAAACAGAAAAGCTTTGTGATGTTGGCATAGACAAGGAATTCTTAGCTACAACACCAAAAACATGATTCATGAAAGAAAAAATAGTCAACTGAACTTTCTTAGAACTGAAATCCCTGCTCTTCAAAAGACATTGATAAGAGAATGAAAAGATAAGACAGAGAGAAAAAAATACTTGCAAGTTATATGTCTTACAAAGGAACTGTATCCAGAATATACAAAGAACTCTCAAAACTCAACAATCCAATTACAAGCAAACATCCTAGTTTTTAAAAATGAGAAATAGTTGGACAGATATTTCAGCAAAGAGGACACAGAGATGGTAAAGAAGTATAAGAAAAGACCATTCATTAATCATGAGGGAAATGCAAATTAAAACCATAGGGAGACTCTGGGGTTTCCTTGGTGTCTCAGACAGTAAAGAATCTGCTGCAGTGCAGGAGACTCAGGGTTTGATCTCTCTGGGTCAGAAGATCCTCTGGAGAAGGAAATGTCTATCCACTCCAGTATTCTTGCCTGGGAAATCCCACGGACAGAGGAGCCTGGCGGGCTACAGTCCACGGGGTCGCAAAAGGTGGACATGACTTAGTGACTAAGCCAACCACTATTATTATCTTCTCAACAGCTCTATCCTGGAACAGAAAATGGTAACCCACTGCAGCATTCTTGCCTGGGAAATCCCACGGACAGAGGAGCCTGGAGGGCTACAGTCACAAAGACGGGTCCTAAAGAGTCAGACACACGACTGAGCGACTCTCACTCACTTTCCAGGGAGACAGCACCACAGCTATTAGAATGGCTAAAACTAAAAAGACTGATGATACTGCATGTCAGCAAGGATGTGGGGCAACCTGTGTTCACACATGCTTCTTGAGGGAATGCACAACTCTGCAGCCACTTTGGAAAACAGTTACCTACCTGCCATGTGACTCAGGTCTTCCACGGCCGCTAGTTATTCACTCAAGAAAAAGAAAGCAGTGTCCATATATCGACATACACACGATGCACACCTTCCTGTGTGTGCTTAGTCGCTCAGTCGTGTCCGACTCTTTGCGACCCCGTGGACTGTAGCCCGCCAGGCTCCTTTGTCCAAGGGGCTTTTCCAGGCAAGAATACTGGAGTGGGTTGCCATGCCCTCCTCCAGGGGGATCTTCCTAACTCAGGGATCGAACCCAGGTCTCCCGCATTGCAGGAGGATTCTTTACTGTCTGAGCCACCAGGGAAGCTCGAGAATACTGGAGTGGGCAGCTCGAGAATACTGGAGTGGGCAGCCCGAGAATACTGGAGTGGGTAGCCTATCCCTTCTTCAGGGGATCATCCCAACCCAGGAATCGAACCAGGGTCTCTTGCATTGCAGGCAGATTCTTTACCAGCTGAGCTACCAAGGAAGCCCAACTTACTCTGAAATTGTCCCTAATTTGGAAACAATCCAAATGTCCATCAATGGGTGATGGGACCACCAAACTGTGGAATAGCTTCACAATGGGAGGTCAGTCAGCAATAAGTAGGGATGAACTACTGCTATATGGCAACAGCATGGATGAATCCCCAAATAATTATGTCAAGTGAAGGAAGCCAGATACAACAGACTACATACTATAATACAGTATGATTCCACGGGTATGAAACACTAACATATCAACCAATCTACATTGCCGGAAAGCAATCCAGAAAGCAACTGGGGAGGCGGAGGCAGCAGGACAGCTGATGGGTGAACACCAAAGTCTACTGTATAGCACAGGGGACTGTGTTCAATAGTCTGCGATAAAAGACAGCAGAAAAGAACATATATATATATGCATAACTGAGGCACTCTGCTGTACAGCAGAAATTAACAATGGTGTAAATCAAGTATACTTCAATTTTGAAAAAGGAGCAAGAGAACTTCTCGAGTGATAGGGATGTCTGCTATCTTGATTTCAATAATTGTTTCATGGGTGTATACATGTCTCAAACATCCCAAATCGTACGCTTTAAGTATGTTCAGCTTATTTTGTAACAATTTCACTGTAATAAAAAATACTAAAAACATATTCATAGGAAGGACTGATGCCAAAGTTCCATTACTCTGGTCACCTGATATGAAGAGTCTATTCACTGGAAAAGATCTTGATGCTGGGAAGGCAAAAGGAAAAGGGAGGAGCAGAGGATAAGATGGTCAGATAGCATCACCAACTCGAAGGTCATGAATCTGAGCAAACTCTGGGAGGCAGGTAAAGGCCAGAGGAGCCTAGCATGCTGCAGCCCATGGGGCGGGAAAGAGTCAGACAAAACTTAGCGACTGAACAACAAGACATTGATTTGCTCTGGGGGAGTCTGGCAGAAAATCATCATTTATGATTTAGACATTTGGCAACTGCTTACTGAGTAGCCACTGGCAATCAGCTCAGTGAGCTGGTGCTAAAAACAAGCCAGCAGAGGACGGTTTGACACCTTGACTACCGGTGTGGCCTCGGGGGGTTTCACCATCTCACTGTGCACTGAGATTCCCAAAGGCACTGAGATTCCTTAAGGCTGTAGATAAACAAGTTTTAACTTCTGTTGTAGAGTCTCATTATATGCAAAGTACTTCAAAGCCTATCACCTTTTTCATGAGATTACATGATGTCAATTACACACTCATTTTACAACTGCACTTGTGCCTGCCCAATCATTTGCATGAATAACATAATTCATCAAGAAGAATCACACCTTCTGCTCCCTGGGCCCCTGCTCCCAGCCCAGGTCTGTTAGGAGAAACACTGGCTGACACTGCCCACCCTGGCAAGCCACCATAGTAACTATCTGTGTGAGTTATTTTTCAACAGGAGGTCCTGTTAAGGAACACAGAACTAACATGCCACCACCAACTGGAAGCGTTTGGGGAAGGTCTAAAGGAGATGCCACGTGTCCTAACAACCTTCCAGAATCCTGCTCGCTGGAATCCATCCTGGCTGAATGAGGTGCACGCCACCAGGAAGGACCCTGAGTCAGAACGAAGAATAACCAGCCAGAGACAACCTGGGAACTGACCCCATTACTATAAAACCCGAGACTTTGAGCAACGTGGCAGAACAGTCCTCCTGGCCCCTACCCTCCTGCTCTCCACCCAGGCGCCCTTCCCAGTAAAGTCTCTGGCTTTCTCAGCATGTGCATGTCTTTGGATAATTCATTTCTGAGTGTCAGACAAGAGCCCACTCTCGATCCTGAAAGGAAGGAAGGAAGAGTTAGTCGCTCAGTCATGTCTGAGTCTCTGCGACCCCATGGGCTGCAGCCCACCAGGCTCCTCTGTCCATGAGATTTTCTGGGCAAGGATACTGGAGTGGGATGCCATTTCCTTCTCCAGGGGATCTTCCTAACCCAGGGATCGAGCCCAGGTCTCCTGCACTGCAGGCAGATTCTTTACCGACTAAGCTGCAAGGGAAGCCCCTCGATCCTGGAAGGGGTCCCCCTTTCTGCAACAGCTCCACTAAGAAAGGCTTTCAACAAAACCAACAGTAGAGAGTAACAGTGCTCCTGATTCCTGGGTGGACGACCCTGCCTCATGCTCTACTTTCCTGTACTTCCTCTTGTGAGAGTTGCGGACAGCGTTGTTGGCTGTGTTCCCCAAAGTCTTGTAGCCCATCATTTATTATCCCTGAGACTTTCCAGTAAGTCATGCTTTGAGGCCACTGATAACTAGCCCAACTATCGATCACTGAATTCACCTTGTGGGAATTTGACTCTTATCATGTGAACTGTTCAGAGAAAATAAAGACCAGTGTGATATGCACTGGGTCTTCAGTGTAAAAACCCTGGAAAGCGACATTCTTTTATCAACCAGCCCCAAAAGACATACTATTCCAGTGGCATAGACAAACCTCTAAAGGATGAACCATTATTTCAGTAGCAACACAATTATAATATTGGTCATCAAGCCTGTCAACACTGTCCTCAACAACACAGAAATAGTTGAAAAAGGATTTCTTATCCAAATCACATGGGCTGAACTTGGGGAATAAATGTTCCAAAAGAAAGCAAATATAAAAATGTTAAATTAGCATGACCCTGTACAACATTTTTTGAACCAGAACTGAAGAAACTGCTTGCAAAATGAAATGAGGAGCACATTTTAAGTGGCATGACAAACCAAGTTATTCGAATCAGTATTTTGTAGAAGGTGCTAATACCTTGACTACATCTGTAATTCAGTAAATTAGAAACAAGCTCAAGAGTTTACTTTCCATATTTACACAAGAAAAGAAAGGTGACTCCTATGAAGAACAGTGAATATAAGATTCTGAATCTGGCAAAGAATGCAATGATCCCAGCTGGCCCTGGACCACTAATAATGGTTTTGAAAGACTGGGTTATTAGGCGAACAGTTTTAGAAGATGGACGTTATTTGTGCAATGCTAAAGCAAACATTCCCATTAACCAAACATTTCCTAAGTTGCCAGCAGAACTGAGAAACGCGACCTGACACCTGCAGCAAACCTGAGGCCCTTCCTTCTCTGGCCCCGAGCTCAGGGTTTTGCCACGATGGCACCCATTTCTCTTACACTCTGCTCGGGAGGGGAAAGAGCCACACCTTTCACTTTAAATGAAGTTTGTTTCAAAGGTATTCTGAAAAAGAATAATTTTCTTCCTAATCAGTTTGTTTTTTTTTAATTAAAAATGTCTGGATCCTAGTCCCCTGACCAGGAATGGAACTGTATTGGAAGTATAGAGCCTTAATCACTGGCTTGAAGGGGAAGTCCTGTAATCAGTTTTTAACCTCTCGTTGCCTCCTGTGGATAATATACCCCTGTTCTTCCCAAAGCCTCAAGAACTTTCTCAGCTCTCCGGTTTCCCTGGGTCCACAGTGTGTGGCTGACAGACGCCAAGAGGCTCTACTTACGTCATGCATGGAGTCCAGAAGCTTGGTCAGTTGGTAGAACCTCTGCCAGCTCTGCCCAGAGTTGCTGGGGCACTTCGTCACCATCTTTCTCAGCTCCTTGATGTAATTTGTCCTCATTTCTTCAAACGCAGCCTGGCTTTTGAGGCCATCCTTTGGAACTGTGGTGAAGGAACACAGACACGTAAGCTCTCAAAGTGGAAATCAGCTTTAGCGTCTTCATGGTTAAATGGCTTAGGCTATTTTGAGGCTGCGAGGCTCACACTTTGAGACTGACACTGCGTCTTGCTTACTGCATTTATGAGTATCTGTGTGTGTTCAGTTGTGTCTGACTCTGTGTGACCCCACACACTGCAGCCTGCCAGGCTCCTCTTCCTTCGTCCGTGGGATTTTTCCGGCCAGAATACTGGAATGGGCTGCCAGTTCCTTCTCTGGCAGATCTTCCTGACCCAGGGATCGAACCTGTGTTTCCTGCATCTCCTGTACTGCAGGAGGATTCCTCACCACTGAGCCACTGGGGAATCCCTTATGAGTAAACATGGCAGCTATATAACGGTTAACCTCTGTACACACACATATACAAATGAGTAACTGGCTTAGCAGGTGTATGTTAGGATGCACTTTGCTTATATTAACTTGCTTCATCTTGACGTCAATCTTATGAGACAATCATTATATTATCTTCATTTCACAGATGTGGAAACTGAAGATTGGAGGTTTAATCATTAGCCCAGGGACATAATAAATACATGGCAGAGAAAGAGTAGAAACCTAGGTCTGCTTCCCATGCCTGTCTCTTAACCACAATGCTACACTCTCCTGTGGCCTGTCATCAAAGTTTTTATGAACCCTTACTTGCCAATACCTTTGATGTAGGAAAATATACTTTGATTTTTCAGGACAACTGGGAGAAACACAGACAATCTAAGCTGGGGCTGAAATTAGAAATTCAAGTTCAAATGTCAAAGACACTTGGGGAAACTGGCTGTCTATCAGGGGGAGGACATGCTGCAAAGAAGCACTTCCTGTTCTTGTCACTCTAAGATCACATGGCCACTGAGGCACTGTCACGTGACCACCCAGACAGCCTGCTGGCAGGTCTGTGCCCGGATTTGTGTGTGTGATGGGTAACAGCACAGTGCTCTACATACAAAACAAGATCAAAAACTCTTGAAGGGAAGAAATCGCATTCACCTGTATCTTCAATAAGAGAAAAGTAAGAAATACGTTTTCTTCTTTCCTTGTATACAGCATCCCTGTGTGTGTGTGTGCGCACACAGTCATGTCAGACTTTTGCGACCCCATGGAGTGTAGCCCGCCAGGCTCCTCCATCCACGGAATTCTCAGGCAAGAATACTGGAGTCGGGTGCCATTTCCTTCTCCATGGGATCTTCCCAACCCAGGGACTGAACCTGGGTCTCCTGCATTGCAGGCAGATTCTTTATCATCTGAGCCACCAGGGAAGCCCTATAGAGTTGCTGCTGCTGCTGCTAAGTCGCTTCAGTCGTGTCCCACTCTGTGCGACCCCACAGACGGCAGCCCACCAGGCTCCCCCGTCCCTGGGATTCTCCAGGCAAGAACACTGGAATGGGCTGCCATTTCCTTCTCCAATGCAGGAAAGTGAAAGTGAAGTCACTCAGTCGTGTCCGACCCTCAGCGACCCCATGGACTGCAGCCTCCCAGGCTCCTCCGTCCATGGGATTTTCCAGGCAAGAGGACTGGAGTGGGTGCCACTGCCTCCTCCATAGAGTCGCTAGTTTTTTCTAATTAAATGAAAAACATCTCACTGAAAATAATACTTTGAAATTCAGCACCTGTAAGCGTAATGAGTGCTTCTGGGACTGGAAAGGAGATGATCTTTCCCAGGACACACGTGAACAGAGTTTATGGAGACAGGGAGCAACCTATGCCTGCATTCTGCGAGGAGATGGGAGGGCAGAGTGTAAACTACAGATGCTCCCTTTGAAAATCTACTTACATGTTTGCTTTTGTTCACTACAGCCAATAAGTACTTATGCTTTAACTCTGACAAATAAAGTCACTGAGAACTTTCATTTTTGGAAGATGAGAAAAATTCATCTTGTGACAGTAATAGTCTGAGTATGAAATTGCTCGAACTTTCATTTCTCAATTGCACATGCTATTTGCTCATTTATCATAAGTGGCAGCAATAAAAATTCACTTGGGTCATCAGCTCTTTAGAACAGCTAAGTATGTTTTTGAGTGTTACATGTAACCCCGGGAGTCAAGAATACCACTGCTCCCAAATAAACCCTGTTGTCCTATATAAAGATATGGATTATCTTGCAAATTAACTTCACACATGATGTTAATGACCTCCTTGAGTTTTAATTGTTGAGGCTTTTGGTTTGTGGTTTATCTTAACTCTATTTTGGGGAGGAAAAAATAAATCCCTTGTAGGCACTGCACACATTCCTGAGGCTGCCACAATATAGTTGTGGTTTCAAATATTTGACATTCACACTCAGAATTAAATGTCCTTCATTATGTAACAGTTTTTTTTCTTCAAATTGAACCCTTGTTTTAAAAGTATAAAAAAACATAAAGAAGGATGGTAATAGGTAGAATGTTAACTGTGAAACTACAGATTCACTTTCTACCAAAATTTTAAGGTTAACCCAAAACCTTGTAAAGGAAACTGAGAGTCTATATATAAAAGCTTTCACAGCCCACTTATTAATACACATTTTTTTAAGTTTCAAAATGTTATGGAGTAAACCTTTCATTTTTCAATACAGATACTTATGGATGTTACACATTTTAAAAAATTACCTAAAATTAGAATGGAGTAAGAACACTTCATGACTATATTTCAGTGCTATTTGGTGCAGCTACTGAGATTAACCGAAAGCTTTCATATTTCTGACAGTTGTGTTATCAAAAATTCTCAAGATTATGAACAACTTGTGTCAAATATTACTTGTGTTTTACTGCTGTGACTGAAATATATTGTATCACTTTCCCAGCCAGATATTTTAGAAGTTGAAACAGACCCACAAATAAAAGAGAACTTAGGCAAAACCTCAAATTTTGGAGGTCTGCCTAGATTTTCTGAATTTACTTATTAAATGCAGCAGGGCTCCTGGAAACCATCCAGAATCTATGGGCTGGAGAAGAGCAAAGAGACAGCTGGGTGGGAAGCTGGTTTGCTTTCCTGTGTGAGCAAAAAGAACATGATCTTCTTGATGTCACAGCCTAACTTTCCTCGTACATCAGACATCAGGTATATAATGTAACCTTCTAAATAAGAAGAAAATTTTTCATACATTCTATCAGAGATTAGCAAAATAAGCTTACTAAAGCTTGAAATTTTCATGATTTATACAATTCTTTACTTCTGTTCGTCTGGTTTTTTATTTTGCTTTTTCTGCATCAATAAAAATCAGCCTTAAATGTACTGAATTACCTGGAAGCTAATAAAGTAATTTGTGGCGCTAAATGATATCAGAATTGATTGTAAAGTTGACTGATTAAATGGATGTAAAAGGAGAAGACACCAATAACAATTGAGTGGCCAATGTTTATAAAGGATTATTATCATGAACATTTTTAGAAAAAAATTTAAATTCTATCACCCATCTGATATTTTTTCCCTTTTTTCCCTTTTTTCTCTTTTTCTTCTAACGGTTAATGATACAGCCTGGAAAGGGGACTAAAATCACTGTTGCTGAATTTAAAGAGTACATTTCCAGGGAATTCTGTGGCAGTCCAGAGGCTAGGACTCTGCTTTCACAGCTGAGGGTGCAGGTTCAATCCCCGGGCAGGGAACTGAAAGTACATTTCCCAAGTTATGTTCTAGAAAGGATAAGCTGGGAGCCTCAGAAACCTTGAAGAACAATGGAGCAGGGAGAAGAGCCTGGTTCTATGGAGCCCGTGGACAGAGGATTGCAAACACAAGCTCCTGAATGTGGCTGAGCATATAGGGAGGAGCACTGGGTACTGAGGACTAGTGGGGCCTGGGGTAAACTGCGGAGAGCACGGGCTGCCTGTGCAATCAAAGTCCATGAACATCAAACACAGCAAGAGGCCGAAAGCAACCTGAAAAGCCTTGCCGGCCAAGCGAAACACAGCTGAGACACGCTGACCCCACCGCCCGCCCAGGCTGCTGCCCCGTCTCGCTGCTGGAGTGCAGCCCAGCCGGCTCACCCGCCCCCTCCCTGTGGCTGTCCCCTGCTGCCAGCCTGCTTTCCACCCCTGCATCCGGCTGGGAGGGCCAAATCCCTGGGTCTGAGTCCTAATTCACCAAGGAGGCTGCACAAGTCACACCTGCACTCCTCTGTTTTGTCCACGTTAGTCTTGCAGTGTTAAATCAGATGATGGATGGAAAACCTCTTTGGAAACCGAGAGTCGCTAGATGTGTGCAGAGCGGATACTGACACATCGGCCCCTGCCTCCCCCCTTCCTGTCCCGCTAGGTGCAGGCTTCACTCTCCCCCAGACCCCGTCCCTCCGTGCTGGGATCAGCATCTTCTCTTATCCATTCTATCCAAGACGCTTGGCTGCTCAGGCCACTCACTTCCAAATGGCTCTACTGAAAACCCTTCACCGCAGCCACTGACTCCTGGGCCGAGGGGAGGGCTGGGCACGTCTCAGATGCTCCTTTCAGCTTCTCGGGGGTCACTCAACAGCCTTTCCTCCTCCGAAGTCGGCGCCACTCGCCCTGGTGTCCTGGCGCCCAGAACATTTCTCCTTCTCCTCAGTGGTCACAGCACTCGGTTCTGAGATTTCCTCTCCAGCCTCTCCTGCCACCATCCCAGCCTCACCCTCATCTGGTGAGAGCTTCCTCAGATTCCTTCCCCTCTGTATGGAAAGGCTTGGGCCGCTGTCTGGGGAAGAAGCGTTTGGCATCCCTGCCAAGGCTAACCCTGCCTCCTCGTCTCTCCCGGCTCCTTCTGCCATCGCGGTCTCTCCTCTCACGCTTGGCTCCAGATGCCCGAGGCAGCTTCCCATCAATCTGCAAGTCCCTGGCCGTCTGGCACCTGCCTGGTGCCGCATGGTCAACCCCAGTGGGCTTCTGTCAGCATTCCTGGCTTCCACTGGAAGCTCTGCCCTGAGTCACGCCTCTGGGAAGCCTTGAACTCCTGGCCCTCTGCCAGCTCCTCTGCCTCCCTGATGGCTCTCCCTGTCCCTCAGCATTGCGTTCCTCCTTTCCAGCGCCTCCGTGGGTCTCCCCACTTCTTCCTGTGCCTCAGCAACCCCACTTGCCATTGGACTTTCCTGTTCAACAAGGATCATGTCAAGCTTATATGTCAATACCCAAATTTGTTTTCTGGGTTCGAGTCCCCCAGGTTCCCCCTCTTTAGGCCTCTCTCTGAGGTTATGCATGCTCAGTTGCTCAGTCGTGTCCAACTCTTTGTGACCCCATGGACTGAAGCCCGCCAAGCTCCTCTGTCCATCAGATTCTCCAGGCAAGAAGACTGGAGTGGTTTGCCATCACATCCTGCAGGGGATCTTCCTGACCCAGGGGTGGAACCCACATCTCCTGTATCTCCTGCATTGGCAGGTGGGCTCTTAACCACTCAGCCACCTGGAGAAGTCATTTTACCTCCGTAAAATCTGCTTCAATCACAACAAGAATGCACTTCTCCTCACAGTATCACTGCCACCTCACAATCATCTCTGCCCTCAAAACCCAGGTTGCTTCGGATCCAGACCATTCTGCGCCCCCTGCGCGTCAAGGCTGACTCTGCAGTGTCTTGAATGCACCTGGTGCTGTCAGCAAGCTACCCACCACCATTAAGAAAGTGAAAGTGTAGTCGCTCGGTCATGTCTGACTCTTAGTGACCCTGTGGACCGTAGCCTGCCAGACTCCTCTGTCCGTGGGATTTCCCAGGCAAGAATACACCAGTATTCAGGCTGTTATTTCAACAGCCTCACAGCAGGTCTCTGGGCTTCCAGTCTGGCTCAATTCTCTGTCTGACTTGGCCTCTCTCTCCTCATCCCATTCCCTTTCCTTCAGTCTATCTACTGCCAGACACATCTTCATGAAGCCATGAAGGACCCCTCTGGCCATGTCAGCCCACTGCTCAGAGCCCTCTGGACCACACTCCCCTGCTTGTCTAACAGACAGCAGATGTCTTCCACAGGTGTGAATCTTCTGGTTCAATCTACAGGGCAACCATGCCTCCCCAATCCAATAGTACCTGATATGCCTTGAAAAATTAGTGGATACATAAATGAGATTAAAAAAATCATAAACAGGCAAAACAACTCCCCAGAGCTAAGCTCTATTATGTGGGTCTGCTTCCCACATTACCATGCTCCCCAGCAGGGAGGTCAGCTCATGCCTCGGACTCAGTCCCTCACCTTGGCAAAGCTCTCTGAGATGAAGCTTCATCAAGAGTCCTCTGATGCCAAGAAGTGAGCATGTGCTTCCCTCCTCTGAGTTCCCAGGACAAGTCTTTATCATGGCAGACAATCACTTTCCACAGTGTATTAAAATTACCTTGAATTTATCTTATGGCAGATAGTGAAGGACAGGGAAGACTGGCGTGCTGCAGTTTATGGGGTCGCAAAGAATTGGACATGACTCAGCGATTGAAAGACAAAAGCAAAATCTCCTCGAGGGTTGAGACTGTGCCTCATTTATTCTGGTAGTTCCTGAACTGCCCAGTCCTACCATACACATAACAGACACTTAAAGAATCCTTAGTGGCCGGATGGGTGAAGGGATCAAGGCAGGTGCACCACCCAAACTCCGCAAGTAACTTAATTCATCCTGCACCAAAGCCCTCTGCCCACCTCCTCTTACTTTTTTTTTTCTTTTAAATACTGACTACCTGGCCCTAGAAATAGGCTAGTCTCCTAAAGGGAAGATGATGTGACAGTGTAAAAAAGTGCCAGTTGGACATCAATTTACTTGTGCTCAGCAGCAGCAACACTTTCATTACGGTGTATTCCTCAAAGGTGAGCTGCAGCCGGACAAACTGAAGGCTGATCTGGTGCATCCCCTGGCAGAGCTCATACATGGCAGACTGGTGCATCTTCTCTCTGCAAAGGAAAAGCAAAGATGTCTGAGATTGGAAAGTCCAGGACCAGACCCAGACCAGCAGCCCCAGGGAGCCCATGGAGAATTCTGAGTCTGAGTTATGCCTTTGGCTTCAATGCAGAGCAGGCGTGTTATTTGCAAGAGAAGTCAGCTGCCTAGCACGGTGACTGGTAAAATGCCTCTCGACCAACCTAGCCAGGCTGTTTATTCGTCCCCTGGGAGAATGTCAGAAGCACCAAAACCAACCTTTTTCAAAGTGTGCCATGACTCCACTTTACATCAAGGGTGATAATGTGTGATGGTGCTGTGTGTGATCCTGAGATCGCCCAAGGAGTGGAGATGCTGCTGTGACGTGGGGAGAAACCCAGAGATTCCAAGCCCTTGCTGTTTGGAAGAGCTGTGTTAGATGCTATGGACACATGACAAGGATGACCAGTCTCATTTCCACATGGACCTCCATTACCCCTCCCACAGAGGTCGTGAAATGTGCCTGCTAATGCTTTGCAGCAACACATTTAACAAGACAAACCAGGCACTTTCCTGAAAGTTCAGTGGTTAAGACTTCACATTCCAAGGCAGTGGATGTGGGTACAATCCTGGTCAGAAAGCTAAGATCCCACATGCCTTGTGGCCTAAAAACCAAAACATAAAATAGAAGCAATATTGTAACAAATCCAATAAAGACTTAAAAAAAGAAAGAGAGACTGAATTTTGAAAAATGAAGGGAAATCAGACATTTAAAAAGATTTCTCAAATGGAACCTCTCTGGTCCAGGAGAAGATGATTTGGGAATCTGTATGAAACATACACATGTCCATTCTACCAACCAACAGAGCCACTCTCTATGCTCAAATCCCAGTGTTTCCACAAAAATCCACAAGATATTATAACAGAAGTCATGATTATCTCTTTCCGTGAGAAGGCAGGCAGGCATCATTTAATTGTTCAGATGTTTTTCCTCAAAGTGATAAATCCTCTGGGAGGCCCTGGGTAAGTACCAAGTTATGATGACCAAAAAGAAATGAGTGAAAGAGAGACTACTATAGTGAGAAACAGGCCTGCTGACTCAGGCCATAGACACAGAGGAGTTGATGATGGCTGAGCCACTTCTATGAGTGACTGAACGCAGGTGAGTGTCTGTGGCAAAGCCACCCTGGGATCCCTCTTCCAGGGTGCACTCTTGGATTCCAATGGCAAAATTCTCTCTAAAAGCCATTTGTAAAAAACTCATCATTTTCTTGGCATTACTGCTATATGTTTTTCTTTCCCTGTCATAAGCTAGGAGATATTTTCAACCATTAAAAATTAAAACAATTTTTTTAATTTATGAAATTTTAAATTTAATTAAAATTTTAATTAAAAAATGAAGCATGTTGGATCTTATTTTCCCTACCAGGGATCGAACCTGTGACCCCTGCATTGGGAGCACAGAGTCTTAACCACTGGACTGCCAGGGAAATCCTTTTAACTGAAGTATAGTTGATTTACAATGCTGTGCTATTTTCTGTTCTGCAGCAAAGTGATTCAGTTATACATACATACATATATATATATATATACATATACACACACACACACATATTCTTTTTCATATTGTTTTCCATTATGGTTAATTGTGGGATATCGAATATAGTTCCCTGTGCTACAGCAGGACCTTGTGGTTTATCCAGTTTATACATCATGCTTGGCGTCTGCTAATCCCAAACTTCCAATCCTTCCCCACCCACCCGCCTTGGCAACTACAAGTTTATTCTCTGTATCTGTGAGTCTGTTTTTGTTTCATAGATAGGCTCATTTGGGTCGTATTTTAGATTCCGTATATAAGTGATATCACTTGGTATTTGTCTTTCGGGGAGCTATTTCTAATTAAGGAAATTTTTTCAAAACAATTGCACACACATCCAAACCCAAACACACACAGAAAAACAGCGGGAGACTACCAATCCACCATGAAGAATTAAGAATGCAAATATATGCTAATATCTTTGCCATACTTGCTTCAGATCTTTAAAAGGTGAACGCGGCCTAGTTAAGTCCTGCTCTGCCTCCCTCCTTGTCCCATTCATCTTCCTCTTTCACGAAAGGAACCACCCACCTTGGGAGATTCCCATTTCCTCTCAGATATGTACACTTCACACACATGTACGTATTCATAAAAGCAGCACCCAGTACCGCTTTGTTTTATGTAAATTTAAAATTAGGTATGCACATCCTTCTGCAACTTATTTTTATTCAACGTTGTGATTCTGCAATGCATCTGTTTTAATATAGGTAACTCCAAGTGAAGTCATTTTCTCTGCAGCGCCTTTCATTTGTTTGAACACACCACAGTTTGCTAATCCCTTCCACTCCGGATGGACACCGGGGTTGTTTCCGCTTTATGGCTATTACAGATGAGGCCCCAGGGACATCCTTGGGTGTTTCTCTAGGATATAGGATGAAAATAGAACTGCTGAGTCATGGATGTGTGCACAGCTGCTGCCTTCATTCCAACCAGGAGGAGATGAGATGTCCTTTTGTTCCAAGTCCGGCCAACACTCATCATTAACCCATTTGAATTGTTTCTGCTACTTGATGAGGGCTGAAAGGTTAGGCCCACGATTGCCTTTATTTGCACGGTCATGATCACCAGCAGGCTGAACATTTTTCAAATGTTTTTTGACCATCTGAGTTTCTTGTCTTTTCACATCTTTAAATACTTTAAGCTTTTTTCCTCCTTCTATCACCAATCTTTATTCATAATTTTTTTGCCTTATAATTCTGTCTGATATTAATATTGTTTCTTCCTTATTCCCTCTGGCTCTTTCGCTCTCTCTTTAGAATTTGCCTGGGGACTTCTCTAGTGGTCCAGTGGTAAGGACTCTGCACTCTTACTGTGAGGGCCCAGGCTTCATCCCTGGTCAGGGAACTAGGATTCCACAAGCCACGAGGTGCAGTCAAAGAGGGGGGGGGGAGAATTTGCCTGGAATGCCCTTAAAAAAAATCCCTTGTTTACAAAGTCCCCACATAATTATATTTCACACAAGTTGCTTACAAACAGCAAAAAGCTGAATTTAAAAAGTCTAAGAGTCTCTGTATTATAACAGCTTGGTTTAATCTGTTTTCATTTATCAGGATTATTGATTTATTTGGAATTTTTTCCTACCATTTTAACTTCCTCTCCTCCTTTCCTTCTTTCTACTTCATTTCCTTTTATTAAATGGGTCCATCTTAAAAAAAATTATTTGCTCATCTACTGGATTTAGAAGGTTCACATTCTATTTTTACTCTTAAAATAATTAAGTTATGAACATGCATATTTAAAAATCTAAAGTTAATCAACAGCTTTTCCACGAGGAACAGAAAAAATGTAGAGTACTTAATCTTTGGCTTACTGCTTCCCATTTTCACGGTATTGCTCTTCAGTATTTAAACGTCCACTTGTTTTCAAATTAGTGCCGAAGCCCCTCTCTCTCTCACATCCACACCTCATGTCTGTTTAGAGTTACAAATGTTATTTCCTTGATCACCACTGTTAACTGCACTTCACTCCTTACTACTGGGTTCGTTCAATTTCTTACTGAAGAATATATATATATACACACACATATATAATTAAAATTCTGCAGCAGTCAATCACTGAATGTTGAAATCTTTCAGTCCTGCTATGCCTGAAAGTGTTTATTATTTCACCTGCATTCTGGAATGATAGTTTAACATGTTATAGATTTCTAGTGTGGTAACCTCCTTCGGTGCTTTGAAGATGGTATTCCACTACACTTGGATCTTCACCACCACTTCTGGGAAATTTCTCGTTGGTCTAATTGTCTTTCCCCTATAGGTAGAGAACTAGCACTTTCTCTTGGTAGCTTAATAAAAACTTGAAACTTGCTCTGTTTATTTTTGATGCCTGCAGTTTCAATACGAGGAACTGAAGTATACACTTACTTTTACTCCTGTCGCTCAGGATTCAGTGTCCTTATTTGATTTGCTGATGCAGTTATTTCTTCAGTTCTGAAATGTTCTTAGACATTGCTTCTTCAAATATCACCCCCATCCCACCTATTTTTCCTTTTTGAACTCCCACTCGTGGGTTAGACCTCTTCACTGAATCTCCTGCCTTAACCACCGTTTCCTATTTTCTATCTTATCTCTTTGTACTGCGTCCCAGGTGGCTTAGTGGTAAAGAACCCGCCTGGCAATGCAGAACACAAAAGAGATGTGGATTTGACCCTGGGGTCGGAAGACCCCCTGGAGGAGGGCATGGCAACTCACTCACATATTCTTACCTGGAGAACCCCATGGGCAGAGGGGCCTGGTGGGCTATGGACCGTAGGGTCACAAAGAGTCGACATAACTGAAGCAATTCAGCACGCATACCCACAAGGCATTCTAGGTGGCTTTCTCATCTGTTTTCTAATATTTTTTTTTCTTTTTCTGTGTAATCTGTTTAATGTCCACGGCATTTTGATTCCAATGTGTTTCCTGTCTTGGGCTTGCTTGCTGAATCATGTGTGTGTGAGTCTTTGCGACCCCACGGACTGGAGCCTGCCAGGCTGCTCAGTCCAAGCGATTTCCCAGGCAAGAATATTAGAGCACGCTGCCACTTCCTCCTTCGGATATGGCAGGCTAAATGCCTAGAAACGCTTGATTTAGTTTTTCCTCAAACATTTCTGTTATTTTCCATGAGATACTTCATACTTTATGGTTATTATAACTCCTTTCTCTAAATCAGACCTTATCTATTATATCTCTAAATACTTTCAACATGTTTAGCTTATAGTTGGCTTAAAATGTTTTAAATTCATTTGGGGGGAATGCTCATAAGCCTGTCCAGCATGTTTTATTAAGGCATACACTGTTTTCTAGGTGAATCCCAGGGGCACTGTCTTGTGGAAGGGACTCTACAGGAAGTTTTAGCATTTATAGCTATCAAGGGTACAAGCATTTCACTTGATCTGGACCAGTTTGGATGCTAAATTTTCAGCTTAATTGCTTTCTGCAAGACTCGCGTAGTTTAAATTTGGACTCCAGACTTGACGCGATGCAGCCTTGCGGCTCTTGTTTCTTTCGGCTTCCTTGCCACGTCCCTGGGCTGGCTGGCTGGCTGGGCTTCCTGTCCTCGCTAGTCGACAGTGAAGTCTTTTCAGAGCCTGGGGGCTCCATTTCAGGCCCAGCCTTGCTGGACTGTACATTCTCCTGTCCTGTTCCTGTTTGTCTTCAAATACCCATCCCTAAGGCGTTTTTCTACATCCAAAAGTCTGAGGGCCATGTGTAGCTAGCTTTAACTCCAAATTGAACTACTCTGGCTGTGAATTCTCTGTTCTTACACCTGTTTGTTTTTTTTCCCCTTGAGCTTGGTTATATATTTAAGATCTTTTAAAATACAAAATTTCTATGTATTTTGTACATAGAGGGGGGGAAAAGGCTCAGTTCACTTTCACCATTCCAACTGCTAACTTTCAGCGTCTTAAAGGCAAGATCCATGTCTGATTGACCTTTCTGAAGGTCAAAGAGAGTCTGATAGGCAAGTGCCCTGTGTCCATCTTTATGCAAAAGTGTTTCATGAATGAATGAGAAGGAAAGCCAAAAGGAAAGAGGACAAGCTGTCTTCGCTTGTCATTGACAGCCAAATGAATGACAGACACACAGATGGACATGTGATAGTGATGATTAGAGAAAGGTAACACTGAAAATTCACAGAAAGATCAAATGGCTAATAAACTAGATGCTGCTTTTGTTCTTGAAAAGTTTCTAAGAACAAAAGGAGAGATATAGGTTATAAAACGGGGTGAAGCGGATAGCAAATCTGGATGTCTGCGGAATATAATGCAACACATATTTGATGACACGCAGTTTAAAAAGTGCATGGCTAAGCACTTGATCCCTTCAGCTTCCCTGTGCTGGAGGCAGAACAGACATCCTTGGCTTTGCCCCAGTAGGGGGTAGGAATGCAAGGCCCATGGGCCCCCGAGTATGCTGGTTTTGTGAGCCTGGCATCATGTCACTTCTGAGATCTAGGCTTATCATATGTAAAACTGGGAATTAACACTAAATCCCACTGTGCAGAGTTGTAGGGAGCAACTGTATGGAAGTTCTTAAATTATAAAGCCCTCTATGAACATTAGCTCTTGCTGTCGATGTCATGGGGAGAACAGAATGCTTCTTGAGAGACCAATAATCATTTTCGTTAAAACAGACCAAGAAAGAATCAAATTCTTAAAATTACTTTTCAGGAAAATAAGAAAGCATTCTTATTGTTATTTCTACACACAGCATGGTAAATAAATCAGGAGAAAAACCAGAGAGGATTCAGATTTTCAGAAAGGCAGATGTGACTTGCCCAGGGTAGAACAGGAGGAAGAAAGGCCTCATGCCAAAGTGTTTCTGTTACCAGATGTGTTAGCAAAACGTCCACATACAGAGTAAAGGCTGCTTACAGAGAGACCTCAGATTCTACTTGAAAAACAGATTAGAATGTTAATGTGTAACAACACACCTAAAAAAAAGCACTTTTTTGTTCACCTGTATAGGAAAAGCATCTCTTTAACTCTTTCTTAAGGCATTATTACCTGAATAATCCCCATTGTTTTCAGAGCTATCACTTATGGAATGCATACCATACCAAAATTTCGTCTTGTTAGTTCTCATAATGCCTTGTGTAGACTCATTCTCATGTTCGTGACAAGGAAATAATTTAGGTACACAATCGAGCCTTGGACTTAAACCCGGGGTTTTTTTCTTCAAAACACAGGCCTCTGCATGGGAGCCAAGCAATTCCTGAAGGACTGGCCCCCATGGTGCGGCAGTGGAAAAGACTCACAGTGAAGAGCACAGCACTCTCTTAAGAGCTGTACCCATGAAACGGGGAAATCTGTACTGAACCGGTCACCACAGCAGTCACTGGAATAAGAGATAAAGCCAAAATGATCCTAGGTTATGAACAGAGTTCCTCAGAAGACAACTTGAAGAGGCTAATGAGGTGAAATGAAAGTCACTCAGTTGTGTCCAACTCTTTGCGAACCCATGAACTATACAGCCCATGGAATTCTCTAGGCCAGCATACTGGGATCAGTAGCCTTTCCCTTCTCCAGGAGATCTTTCCAACCCAGGGATCGAACCCAGGTCTCCGGCATCGCAGGCGGATTCCTTACCAGCGGAGCCACAGGAGAAGCCCTCAAGAGGCTAGGATGTTCTTAAAATAGACCTCCAAGAGATGAACTCCTTTCTGACAGACATACCCTCTCCACTCTGTTTAAGTCCATGCCGTGATACGGCGGGAACTGGATGACTTTCAGGCTCCTGACTCAAGAGAACCACCTGAAGCTGTTTTCAGCCAAGTTAACATCCCAGTCGCACTGACTTCACTCTTCTTCACTCTCGAGTTCCAATGCAGAGACTCTTACGGCTGACAGTTTCAGCCACCTCCATCACAGACACAGCTCCCCAGCTAAGCCTGTGCGCCACAACTGCTGAGCCCACGCTCTGCAGCAAGAGAAGCCGCCACAATGAGAAGCCCTGGCACCACCGCCAAGAGTCGCCCCCATTCGTCACAACTAGGGAAAGCCGGCATGCAGCAACGAGGACCCAGTGCGGCCATACATCAATAAAAAGGGGGAAAATCCCTCAGGCCTCTTCCTCTCTCCACGCTGCTGGCTCACTCATTTACAGCTCTCTCCTTCAGAGCGTCTCTTTACAACTATAAAGAGGTATCTGGAGCCTCAAATGTTTTGCTGTTGTATTTGCACACTTGTTTATATTTTGCTCCCCATTATGTGGTAAGATTTTGTGTTTTTCCAATTCCACTGCTACTGCCACTGCATGAAATTGAGTTCTCTAAATGAAGAGTGCTGTGTACTCAATATGGCTTGAAATTTCAAGAAAATAGGCCATCTTAAAAACACATTTTATATCACATTGTTTTTTGCACAATTAGATTAAATGCACAGAAATTTAATGTACATCCAAAGAAGTTGAAACAAGGACAATCTTTTTAGCATGATACAGGGATTAATTTTACAACAACATAAAAATTATCTCTGCTACCTGCTTTTATTCGTTAGATAATCTTAACTCATTTTGACTTAAAAAAAAAAACATAGACTACTTTGGGAAAGAGATGAAATTTGTAAAAATTTGTACAAAAAATAAAAGTAAATGCAAAAGTCACCTGTGAACAGTGGGGCTGATGTAGAGCCAGTAGGAGATTTTTGATGTAGGAAACAGCCCTGTATTCAGGTGAACATCAGACCCGACAGTCACTGGTCTCTACTTCTAAATATGGATACAACATCGTTTATAAACATCATCTCATTTGTAGGAAGAGCACAAACTCCAATTTTAAATTAACACAATAACAAAATAGTCACAGAGCCCCAGTTTCAATGCAAAGACCTTAGGCTTAAATCCATGAGAATGACAGTTCTAAAATATTCTCAAAGAAACTCTTAAAAAAGAGAGAAAGGAAGAAACATTTCAATTGTCTTATCATTTTCTCAAACTAGGAAACCAATTTTATTCACAGCTATAACTT
>SJYF01000302.1:6674373-6685301 GCA_006410515.1 Procapra przewalskii
TAGGTAAATTTATTCCTATGTATTTTATTCTTTTCATTGCAATGGTGAATGCGATTGTTTCCTTAATTTCTCGTTCTGTTTTTTCATTGTTAGTGTATAGGTATGCAAGGGATTTCTGTGTATTAATTATACCCTGCAATTTTACTATATTCATTGATTAGCTCTAGTAATTTTCTGGTGGACTCTTTAGGGTTTTCTATGTAGAGGATCATGTCATCTGCAAACAGTGAGAGTTTTACTTCTTCTTTTCCAATCTGGATTCCTTTTGTTTCTTTTTATTCTCTGATTTCTGTGGCTAAAACTTACAAAATTATGTTGAATAGTAGTGCTGAGAGTGTGCACCCTTGTCTTGTTCCTGACTTTTTCAGTTTTCAGGTTTTTTTTTGCCACTGAGGATAATCTTTGCTGTGGGTTTATCATATATGGCTTTTATTATGTTGAGGTATGTTCCTTCTATGTCTGATTTCTGGAGAGTTTTTTTAAAAATCATAAATGGATGTTGAATTTTGTCAAAGGTTTTCTCTGCATCTATTGAGATAATCATATGGGTTTTATCTTTCGGTTTGTTAATGTGGTGTATCACGTTGATTGATTTGCAAATATTGAAGAATCCTTGCAACCCTGGGATAAAGCCAGAGCCCACATTCTTAACCTCTATGATAAGCAGTCTCCTAATCCTTTTCTCTTTATCTAATTTTTTTTTAACACTTAAAGATTAGCACCAGCTTTAAATCCAAGTGTATAATTAAGATGTATGTTAATTAAACAGGAAAATTTTTGGCCAAAGATATTTAATGAGCATGTTTCTATTATCCAGAGCATCCATGAACATAAATTTGGGGTCTTATCACTACCTACCACCTTACTAAATTAACATGGAGTTAATGACCTCTGGGCTTGGGAACTCATATTCCCAGGTGGCCACAGACACACTTCATTTCTTAACTGCCAGCAACAGTTGCAGGGTGGGTAGGTGAGTATTAATATGTCTGCGAACATCTCTAGTCCCACATGGGCCTAGAGGAATTTTCACTTGTTTACCTGGATGTCACAATAATGTTATATACTTAGCAACTGCCCCCACTACCAAGTCCTTAATTATTAGCAGCATCTTGGTGGCCACTTTCTCCTGGCATGGCTGGGGGATAGAATGCTCTAGACTGCCCATGAACTATTCCCTCAGGAGCTGTGAAATGGAGGCCCTGCTTCTTATCCAGACTGATAAGCACAACAGCAGGCAGGAAGCAGCTGGTAGGACCCTATAAAAATTGTGAGAAGTTCCCGATGGCGTCTCAAGATGCACAAAGGTCCTGAAACATGCCCTGCCTTCCTTTCTGGTTTGCTCTGCCTCCTGAGGCCCACCTGGCCTGCTGCACATCCTTTTGACCAACTTTGTGCAGAACAATGGCCAGCTAGGAATGATACAGACGGCTTCTGCATCTCCCAGTAAAATGATGAGATACATGGGGCTATCATGGTACTTTCATCATGATCTTTGTCAAGTGTGTTCAATTACAAATTCTTTACAGACTTCTAGATGGGTCATCAGGACATTTTTTCTTTTTGTCCCCCTTCAATCTAACGTAGAATAAAAGACTGATGGGGAGCTTTTTCAATCACAACATTGCACTGGAAACATTTCAAGGGAGAATTGTGTCATTTTAGAAATGCTTCATGTCATGTCTTGAAATTTTAGGTCTTGGCAGTAAATATTAGAGAGGATATATTGAGGTTATATGAAAACATGTATTTTTCTGTTCACAGGCCAAATGCAATTACTTGTTTAAACCTACAGGACAATACCAGCATCCAGCCCGTCTTCTCTCTTTCACTGACCCTGTTTCTTGCCACTTTCCTCCTAATCGTGCTTACCTATTTTCCTCATCCTCTTCATCCATGTGTTTTCTCCCTTTCTCCCTTGAGTGAAGGAAGATGCTCCGAGTTGAGGGGGAAAAAGTCTAGGTATTTTTATGTCATGACACCAAATGAAGGAATGGCATCTTCCTACAGATTTAGCTGTTTAGCAGAAAAACTTCTCTGGTTTTTACTAATAGAAAAAAGAGCATCAATGTTTCTCAAAGCCACACACATGAACAGAACTGGTGTGAGGGTCAGGGGCACGTTGCCTTATGAATAAATCATTAGATGCTCAAGTGATAATAAGGAAGTGGCATTCCAGTTGCTTGTAAATCTCTTTGAGTGGTTAAGGAACCTGAAAACCGAGTGTTCTTAAAAGTATCCCTAGATATGCTCACATTAATATACATAATTTAATAAATCATGTATATCACAGGCATTATTGATTTTTATTAGTATAAAAAACATGCCAAGGCAAACTCAAACCCAACCTTGGACCACCATACACACACACCAGTGCTAACTATGTGAGGTGATGGCACATTAATTAGCTCAATTGTGGGATTCATGACACAGGTATAGTGCTGCCATAATGCCACACTGTCCATATTAAATATATACAAGTTTTGTCAATCATAACCTCACTAGATCTGGGGCGGAAACAATCCAGATTAGTGGATCTCCATATGAGTGAGTGAGTGAAGCTGCTCAATCATGTCCAACTCGTTGCAATCCCATGGACTGTAACCTACCAGGCTCCTCCATCTGTGGAATTTTCCAGGCAAGAGTATTGGAGTGGGTTGCCATTTCCTTCTCCAGGGGATCTTCCCAGCTCAGGGATTGAATCCAGGTCTCCTGTGCTGCAGGCAGGCACTTTTCCATCTGAACCACCAGGGAAGCCCAGAAGATATAGGTAGGATCCCCATGTATTACCTTCTATTGGTATATAAAGATAACCATAGCTAGCTCTCGCTCTAATAAACATAATTTTGTCACTATTGTTGTAGCATACATTTATCTATCACCTCACGAGTAACTGATATTCACCCACTGTGTACAAAGTGCCCAGGTTTTGTGAGCAATGCGATGATGAACAACAAAAATGACAAAATCTGAGCCCAGACCATCACTTACCATCTTGGGGAAGCTGGATCAATACATAAGAAAGTAGTTATGTTTATAAAGCAGGCTATGATAAGTCTGGGCTCAGTGTTCCTGATTATACATGTGTTGAGTCAGACCGTGGCAGGGAGATGTTGGTTTGCATTTCCATGAGCATTCCTACTTTCCTGCGTCCCTCTGTGTTAATTCATTGTGCCTTGGTGCGCTTTAGGTGTGATTCACAGGAGGGCCCGCTCCATTCCACGGCTGACATACTCTCAGAGGAGTGGCCCTCAGACCAGAAGCCAGATCTGAGTAGAGACGCAAGGAATCTGAGCGAGACTGAGTAAGGGGCCACTAATTTCGCAGAAATCACTTTGGACACCTCATGCGAAGAGTTGACTCATTGAAAAAGACTTTGATGCTGGGAGGGGTCAGGGGCAGGAGGAGAAGGGGACGACAAAGGATGAGATGGCTGGATGGCATCACTGACTCGACGGATGCAAGTCTGAGTGAACTCCGGGAGTTGGTGATGGACAGGGAGGCCTGGCGTGCTGCGATTCACGGGGTTGCAAAGAGTTGGACACAACTGAGTGAATGAACTGAACTGATTTCGCAGACACAGTGACAAGTTATAGAAAACAAACATATTCTGACACCTTCCCTGCTGGAGACACAGTGACAAGTTATAGAAAACAAACATATTCTGATACCTTCCCTGCTGGAGACAGGGATTCAGAAAGGGGCAAAGCCAGCAGCTGCCTGTGGGATACTCCCTGGGCTAGACGGACGAGTAACATAATGGTCTTTACGGCATTTATATTTTCTGTGATTATATTCTTTTTTTCTCCTTTAATACTTAGAAACATTTTTTACCTCCCATTTTTCCTTTTACTGCCAGTCAGAATCAGGATCAGGAATGTCTGCACATGAGAGGATGTGTCAGGGGTGGGTTCCATCTCTGGCTAGAGTTCTGAAGGTGAGGCAACATGTCTCTGAGGCTGGCAAGGCCGGGACTGCATAAAACCAAGCAAATATCTCAGAAGAAGATGAGACAGAAGGCCTGAAAAGTGGCCTCTTGGTGATAGCTTCTAAATAGTGGAGAAAATTTCTAGAACTTTCTTCTGCTGAAACCTTTGCTGGTTTGGTACTAAAATGAGAGAGCATGCCACTGGACTGAGTGGCAAGATGCTGAGCCACTGTAATTCCAAAACTCCTTTGAGCATAGTTTTAAAGAACTGCAGGCAGTAGCGGGGAAGGGAGGTAGCTAGCGCCCCACGGCCAGGTGAGGTGGACAATGGGTTTATTACACAAAACACCTCCTACCTGGGTCTTGTTGCTGCTGTGTTGATATATACCACCAGGAATTATCAGAAGGGATTGACAAAACGACAGTCTCCATGCACAAAAAATTTTGGGCAAAAAATGCTTATGGAAAAACAATGTGAGAAAAGATGGGGATTAAGTTATCCTAGAGGAGAAATTAAGAAATACGAGAAACCAAGCAGCAACTTCAAAAACTTGACATTTGCCAAATCATGGTGAGCATCTACTTTCTATTTCTGCTGGGGTCAAGATAAGATCTAAAGGGCTTAAAGGGCAGAAGCAGAGATTTAGATGAGACAGTAGGAGAATTTCCTTCAAGTTTTCTGGAATGTGTTATGGAGAGAGCCTGGAATGCATGACCGGCAAGAACATGTAATATTCTTTTCTAAAAACTCTTAAAGTAACAAACAGGTAGGCAGGTTCCCTACTTGCCTGAGTGCAGCTCTGCCCTGCGGGGGAAGGATGATAGAATGAGTTATTGAGATGCTGTGGCCCTGCAGTGGAAGGAATTACGAGCTCCCGTGTACCTTCCAGCCTCCGTGTGTCTGAATGGAACTTCTCTGTCTCGTATGTGTCTAAAAAACAGGACTAAATCCTTTACACTGTAAGTGTGGTGAGAGATAATTTTAGAAAGATTTTTCCAAAGTACACTTCCAGGGCAAATACTGTGATCTCTGAACACAGGCTTGAAGGACATCCAGACCCATGGGAGATCCCCTAAAGGTTCTATACACTCCCTGCTACCCTATGTTCACACGCTTTTTTCTTTTTCAGTTTTACCATCTAAGGTACAAAACTATTTGCTCAAGTCTGTATTTAAAATGGGCTCTGTGGTTTCTCCTAATCCTGAGATTAACTAATTTTTTTTTAAGTGGGGAAAAGAGTTAATGGTAAAGAGCTCTCATTAATTGAGAATCTGTATGTTTAGGATAAACAGAATCTTTTAAAAATATCTTGCTTAATCCTCGTAAGTGCCCTGAGAGGTAGGTACTGTTGTTAGCACCATTATACACAGGGGTAAATAGTTTGTACAGGGTCATAAGGATGGTATGTGGTTAGGGTGGCAGGGTAGGAGAAGGTGAGTTATTGTAATGGCATGCTAAGTCGCTTCAGTCGTGTCCGACTCTGTGTGACCCCATAGACGGCAGCCCACCAGGCTCCCCCGTCCCTGGGATTCTCCGGGCAAGAACACTGGAGTGGGTTGCCATTTCCTTCTCCAATGCAGGAAAGTGAAAAGTGAAAGTGAAGTCGCTCAGTTGTGTTCGACTCTTCACGACCCCATGGACTACAGCCCACTAGGCTCCTGCATCCATGGGATTTTCCAGACAAGAGTACTGGAGTGGGGTGCCATCACCTTCTCCATTGTAATGGCATAGGAAACAAGAATAGAGAAATCCCATCACATGTGCAGATGGCATCAACTCGACAGGTCAAAGGGGTGTGAAAAGCACCGAGAGCCCAAGTGACTTTTTAGCTGATCAGCAAGGTAGCCACTGCAGCATCTCTAGTAAAGAGATCAGACTTCAACGGACGGCACAGGACAACCTGTACCAATACGCGGGTGCTTTCTGTCCTAATCCCCTGGGCAGGACAGTCAACTTCTGTGTACTTGGGGGCTGTTGCCATAGCAGATAAGCCTGTCTTTTTGCTTTTGCCTCTGGTTTGGACACGTTAACTCTAATGGGAGGAGAAATCAAATGCAGAAGTCAAACCAATCCATATTATAAAAACAGGACCTGTGTGGTAAGAACTTACTACTTCTGATTAAAAGTAAAGTTCCTATGTTCAGGAATATTGAAATGGTTAGTAGAGATGAATTAATCAATGTACAAACCAAAATGTTACCTTTTATAAGGATGAGTTTAGCTAAACTTCACACATCATTTTATTTCTGCAACATCAAAAAAACAGAATTCTTAGGTAAAAAATAAATTTCCTATACTCCACTGCAACTGATATCTGAGTTCTGAGTTTGAACAAATATATTTTAAAAAATCAAAAGAATATTCTTTAGAAAACACACGTTTGTTTCTGTTAATGAATAAATTCTTATTCATTGGGAATAATGATGCCACACTCAAGACTGAGATATGTGTGTTTAAAAAAAAACAACACAAGCAAAAAAGCAAAAAAGAAGAGAGAAAATTTCTCTCTAGTTTTACAATCTACTTAAATTGAGAAAAAGAGCACTCTGATAGCTGTGGCCACCCAGCCAAAGGGCCATCTCTCAGTTAAAAAGTTAATTCTTTAATAGGTCCAAGAGTTGCCTTCTTGGCATGTGTTTGAGCAGAAAATTTATTACATGAAGTACAAGCTCACTGGGTATGCATGGTAAATGGTCTCATTAAGAATGTTTTATGAAGAAACGTGACTGTTCTAACAAGGTCAAAGGGTGAGCAAGGTATGATAAAGAGGCAAAAGGCAGTGACCTGGAAATGGACGATGGCACCCAGCTTAATTTACTGTGCTTTCCCCCCAGGCCTGGCGTGACCCTCCATAAGCTCAGACCTAAAATAAGTGGTCAGAAACTGGAGCACATGCCATGCAGAAAACCCACACGGATGGTTCCAAGCAAGCTGTCTTACCTAGCAAGTCAGCTAAGCAGATCTACCTTAAGTAAAATTATATATAGGAAAATAAGGGTTTACCCAACAGATATATTAGGAGGGTGTTTACACTGGGTAATGCATTTTCCTTTATAAAAATATCAATGGAAGACTCCTCCCATAAGCTCTCAAAGACATATAAAATATAATGCATGAATGCTTGTTTGCACATCATTTTTAGGTATTTTAAAAATTTTATTTATTTTTAATTGGAAAATAGTTGCTTTACAATATTGTTTTGGTCTCTGCCATGCATCGGCATGAATTAGACTCAGGTACACATATGTCCCCTCCCTCCTGAACCTCCTTCCCATCTCCCACCCCATCTCACCCCTCTAGGTTATCATAAATTATCTTGTTTTTCTCTCTTGGCATCTGCTGCTACTTCACTGCAGTGGTTTCCTTACCTTGGTCCCCTTGATTGTAGCCTTACACTTGATATTACAATTTGGAAGTGCCCAAGAATTCTAATGCAACCAAGGAAGTTGCCTAAATTCAGTTTCAGGATTTTTAAAATAATTAGTGTTTGTGTATATGAGACATAACAAACCATGAAGTGGAATGAAAAAATATATTGAGGTCAAACAGTTCTATTTCCAGGACCAGTTTTTTTCAAAATATTTCATCCCTCTTAACTCAGCATTCTTACTATAAAATAATTAGTAAGAGCCACATGACAATTATTCTTTCAAAAACTATTATTTAACAGCATGTTCCACATAAAACTCACCTTCAGTTTTTAAATCAAATTGTAAGTAATGCCTTACCTTATTTAACTGAAAAGTAAACTGATGAATTTCAGTTGAGACTACTAATGCTGAGATTATAACTGAGTGATTAAAAATGATTAAAACTGCCTCGGAAGAACAGGAGAAGCAAATGTAAAATAGTAATCCCATGAATTGATACAAAAACATTTTTCACAGCTGGTATAACACAGAAAATATTCTGTATTTCTAAATATTATCACTCTAGTATTAAGAACATTTTACAAATGCAAGACAAAGCAGGTCAGCAGAGTCAGAAAAAATCCTCATGTTAAACACTAATATAAAAAAGAATGAGTAGAATGAGGACATGATAATGAGTTAACAGGCTGCCACTTAAGTGTGGGGGAAAAATTAAATAGGCCTGAGGAAAAAGAAAACAAACGCCAATGTTGCTAGCTCTTATGCATTTTCAGTAAATAGTATTCCGCATTCTATTCCCCTGACATTATCAGAATGCATTGACTTTAGGAATTAATAGTCACCAATGATGCACAGGCTTAGAAAAAAATTATTTTTCTAGGCTAGGATCTCTTCAGGATACAGGCAGAATTGGTTTGGAAACTCCCAGACAAAGCTGAGCCAAACCAAATGGCCTTTTGTGAATAAGTGATTCTTTTGCATTCGCTTCTCGTGTTTTCAGCCCAGCTTCTCTGTGCACACGGAGCTTGTGCTGGAACATCCAGAGGCCCTTTGATGATGTCTGGTGTTGGCAGGTGCAGGTCACTGCTGGGGAGGAGCCCTCTCAGCTGCCTGGTGCTGAGTGGGGTGGTGCCAGGGTAGGGCCGATGCCCAGGTCTGACCTCTTAGCTCTGTTGAAAAGACATGCTGCTCTTTTTTTTCACTTGGTATTCTGCCACAGTGTAAATTCCAAAGCTTTTGGTGACTCTCTCAAACCTAGCTCAGCAGGCTGAGAAAAAACATTTTTTTAAAGAATATGCTTTCCATTTAGGTTTCAAAGGACTCTTTAAATTTACAGCATTTAGCTGCGCTTAAAAAAAAAAAAAAAGAGTCCAAGAATTTAAGTTCTGAATATGAAGCTAACTCGTTAAAAAGAAACTTTTAGGAGAAGGAAATCTTAAACGTCCTTTTACTTTCAGTGATTTCTTATCTGTATTTTTCCTTCACATATAAGACTGAACCACAGACTGGATGGGAGCAAGTAAGCTCTTCTCCATCAAAGCTGGAAGATGAGCTGTCTCCTGGAGAGGATAGAAGTAGATCAAGAAGGAGGGATAACCGGGCCACTTCTGCAAGTTTTTCCTAAGTCACTGTTAGTCGCTCAGTCGTGTCCAACTCTTTGAGACCTCATTGTCTATACGGTCCATGGAATTCTTCAGGCCAGAATACTGGAGTGGGTAGCCTTTCCCTTCTCCAGGGGATCTTCCCAACCCAGGGATCAAACTGGTTAAGAATCTGACTGTGATGAGGGAGACCTGGGTTGGGAAGATCCCGTGGAGAAAGGAACAGCCACCCACTCCAGTATTCCGGCCTGGAGAATTCCATGGACTGTGTAGCCCATGGGGTTGCAAAGAGTCGGACACGACTGAGCGACTTTCACTTTGACTGTTAGTAATTTTTAAAGTATCCCCCTTTTCCTATTAAAATTCTGCTTCTGTTACAAAGATAGGCTTTCCTCCCTTTAAAACAGTCTGTTAGCATGGTGTGACGTCAGTGCCCCATACGCAGCTCTGGAGAATGGATGCTGCCGTTAAGGGATTTCACTGATGGCTTTGCTAGTGTTAGAACAGCTCCGCTGGAGGCACAGGGCGGCCCACGGCTGTCACTCCGACCAGAAGCCTTGCCCAGGAGTCAGTTCTTCACTGCTGACTTGGGTTAAGGCCAGTTTTATGCTAAGATTTTCAAATGGATGATGTGGGTCTAAGTCACATATTAGGTAAACGCAGTTTTTAACCCCCATAAAGATTTTTCACTTCTGCAATTGCCAGAGATGACACAAGTCTATGGGCTTTCCCAGTGGCTCAGGGGTAAAGCAGAGCCTGCCAAGGAAGGAGACATGGGTTCGATCCCTATGGGGGAAGATACCCTGGAGAAGGAAATGGCAACCCACTCCAGTACTCGTGCCTGGAAATCCCCATGGGTAGAGGAGCCTGGCGGGCTACCATCCATGGGTTCAGAGAGTCAGAGATGACTTAGCCACAAACAACAGTGACAACAAAAAGCTGTGCTATAGATCTGAAAGCTCTACTACTGCCTGCATCTTGACAGAAATCACGTTCTTCCTTCTTTAAAGATACGGCTGTTTTCTAGGTTAATAGGTACAGATCTCACACATTTTTTTATAAGCTGAATAATGTTAAGTTTTAAAATGTGATTTATTCAGCCATTTTCTTTTATAATAAGCTTTGTCACATATTGAAAATATTTTCTCCCAGCCTATTTTTGAGTTTTGATGGAAAGTTTTAATTTGTATGTACTCAAATCTGTTGATACTTCTCTTTATGGATTCTGGGCTTCAAAATGTTTTTTAAAATTAATGTATTTATTTTAACTGGGGGATAATTACAATATTGTGCTGGTTTTTGCCATACAGCAACATGAATCGGCCATAGGTATACATGTGTCCCCCCATACTAAACCCTCGGCACCTTCCTCTCCACTCAATCCCTCTGTGTTGACCCAGAGCACTGCTCTGGGTGCCCTGCTTCATGTGTCTAACTCGCACTGGCTGCCTATTTTACATACGGTAATGTACACAAGGAACGTTCTATGCTATTCTCTCAACTCATCCCACCCTCCTCTTCTCTGAGTCCAAAAGTCTGTTCTTTATGTCTGTGTCTCCTCACAATGTTCTTAAGTTATCTTCTGTTCTCATAGTTAAACAGGTATCTCAAATATTCTACTATTATACTTTTTTTTGGCATTAGTTTTTTAAATGTATGATTTATTTATTATACAGTATTAAATATAATTTATTTTTTCCAGATGGACAGTAATTGAATAAAGTGCACTTTATCCCATATCTTATAGAATCATATTTATTATATTTAAAATTCACATGCACTGAAGGAGATCAACCCTGGGATTTCTTTGGAAGGAATGATGCTAAAGCTGAAACTCCAGTACTCTGGCCACCTCATGCAAAGAGTTGACTCATTGGAAAAGACTCTGAGGCTGGGAGGGATTGGGGGCAGAAGGAGAGGGGGACGACCGAGGATGAGATGGCTTGATGCCATCACTGACTTGATGGATGGGAGTCTGAGTGAACTCCGGGAGTTGGTGATGGACAGGGAGGCCTGGCGTGCTGCGA
>SJYF01000302.1:6685320-6696210 GCA_006410515.1 Procapra przewalskii
GGACACGACTGAGCGACTGAACTGAACAGGATAAGTTTCTAACTTAATATTCTATTTGACTATTCTTATGCCACTGGGCATGTGACTAAGCAACATCAATAATGAATCACATACCAGAGGATGGTCCTTAATAAATGACCCAGTCATTGCTACGTATCATTCTAGTTGTAAATTTCAAGAAGCCCTGTGATTTGAATTCAATACATTAAAACACACAGAATGTCAGACATGAGTTGAAGCCTCTGAAGGAAGAGACCTACAGGGACATAAACATGCAGTCTTTCTAAATGCCAATCAGCATTTAGAGGAAAAGCTCTTACGGAACTTACAACTGCCTTCACCATTTTGCCTTCATGGAAAAAGCACATAGCATAAACTAATACTTCTTTTGTACATTTTGTATGCATAAGTGTGGTTAAGAAATCACTAACATGAATTATTTTCAACATTTTCAGCCATAATGTCCATGCTTTTGACTAGTTCACATGTTTAAAAATATTTTTAAATTTTATTTTAAAAACCTTTATTTTTGCTGTTGTTTAGCTGCTAAGTTGTGTCCAACTCTTTTGCAAACCCTAGGACTGTAGCCCACCAGACTCCTCTGTTCATGGGATTTCCCAGGCAAGAAAACTGGAGTGGGTTGCCATTTCCTTCTCCAGGGGATCTTCCTAATCTGCTACGCTGGGTCTTACCTGATGCATGCAGGATCTTTCCTTGTGGTGCATGGACTCTAGTTATGACATGTAGGCTCCAGAGCACATGGAGTTCAGCAGTTGTCTCATATGGGGGCTTAGTTGCTCCCCACCATGTGGGGTCTTAGGTCCCTGACCTGCATCCCCTGCATTACAAAGCAAATTCCTAACCACTGGACCACCAGCGAAGTCCCCAAACAAATTTTTAGGGAACCACTATCAACGAGCATCTTACAAGGAAAACATATGGTATAAGACAAAAATAGGGAGGAGATTACAAATTTGGGGAAAAACTCTAAGATATATTACCCAACTACTTGGATAACTTGTAAGGACCAAATACGATTATGCATGTGTGTGTACTGAGTCCTGTCTGACTCTCGAGACGGCCAGGCTCCTCTGCCCATGGAATTCTGCAGGCAAGAATACTGGAGCAGGTTGCCATTTCCTTCTCCAGGGGATCTTCACAACTCAGGGACTGAACCTGCATCTCCTGTATTGGTGGGCCAATTCTATACCACTGAGCCACATGGGAAGCCAAATACAACTATACTTTCAACTCTTTATCAATAAATACATTTAAATGTACTTATTTCCCAAAGTTTAAACTTTAAAAGCTATATATATCTTAAGGGCTTAATCAAAGCAACAGGGTATAATTGAGAACTTCAACTACTAAAGGATTTAAAAAATGAAGAAAAGAGTAGGGCCAGAGATTATGAAAACAAAGATTTTCTTACTACTTCTCTGTGGTCCAAGGATGGTCTTTTTTAGAATCACCTAGGAGCTTTTTCAAGACGCAAAATCTTGAGCCATCCCAGATCTGCATGTCAGCATGTCTACAAGTGGGGGCTGGGACTTCTCATTTTTAAATACTCCCATGTGAATGTATTTCTGTATTCTGAAAATGAGAACTACCGACCTGAATAAGATTAGAGAAAGACGGAAAAACAGTATCTGTGAAAAGATTCTTTATAAGAAATACAGAAGGGAGGGAGGAAGAGAAGGATAAACAGGGATAAAAACACAGCCTATATCAGAGTTCTCAACTTCATGACTATGCATACTATGGACCATCTAACTCTTTGTTGTTAGGTTCTGTCTTGTGTAAACATAGAATATTTAGCTGCATCCCAGGCCCTCTAATCCCTAGATGCCAGCAGCATCCTCCCATTGCAAATTGTGACAACCAAAACTCTTTTCATACTTTTCCAAATATCCCCCTGGGGGTATAATTGCCCTTGATTGAAAACCACTGGTCTATACTAAGGAAATTGATACAAACAAGAACAGTAAACTAGAAAGATAATTAAATCCCTAGACTATATTAAAAAAAAAAACAAAATCAAGTGAGCGCTGAGATGAGAAGCATGTTAATTCATTACACTCCGAAAGTTAGTTTCCTTGATAGCAGAAGTCATAAACCAGAAGTGAGCTGAAGTTAATTTCAAAACTCCTTTTCATCTTTCAGAATTTGACATGTTTTGCACAGAAGTTTGTATTTCTGATATCTCAAAAAGAAAGGGAAATCTTGCCATATCTGCCCTATCTCCCCTATGGCAACAAATACCTGAAACAGATAGCTGGCCACTCCCTTTGAATGGAGCACTAAAGTTTTCCCCTTATGCTTTAGAGAGGTAAATTCTGTATAAAATTTCTGATGTAGGTTATGGGGTTTGTAAAAGATGAGAACCTATCCATATGGTTAAAAATTACATTTAGTTTCTTAGAAATACAAATTTTATGATCAGCGCCACACTTTTAAACTACAAACGTAATTTGCAAGCAATACAGGCGCACAGCTACAGCACGCCAGAGAGGGTCCTGCAGCCTGGTGTAATCACGGCCAACGGGTGTAGGATTCACAGGCACGGCCACACTACTTGCGTGTGTCCACTGACTGACAAGCACACAATTAAAAAATAAATGAGTAATGGCTCAGTGGTTTCGACATTCTTACATTAAAGTTCAAGCTGGGCTTCCTACAATAGGTGTCCTTACTAACCATCCATTGAAAAGAATATGTGTTCCAGGAATGAAACGCCCTCCCCAAACATAATCTTCCTTCAGCTGTGTGGCTGGCACTGTTCCCCATGGATGACTTCCTGCTGACACCACCTGGAGGGCAAAAGGTCCACATCCCCAGGTTTACAGCTTGTTCCTCATCTTGGAAGTTGCACCTTTTCCAGTTGCACCTTACCCAAGAATGGTAGCCCTGTACCCACCAACTGAAGTGCAGAATTAAACATGACTACAGTGTAAAGGGATTTTCAGGTATGGCCTGACGCGAGTGACTTCAATCAGCGGTGAAGTTTCATGCCATTCAGTTACATAGGCACTCATCTTTCTCAGGAGAAGGGCATCGCAACCCACTCCAGTATTCTTGCCTGGAGAATGCTATGGACAGAGGAGCCTGGCAGGCTACAGTCCATGGGGTCACACAGAGTCAAACACGACTGAAGCAACTTAGCACACACACATCTATCTCAAGAATGAAGGTCTTATGAATGCTCCCTGATAACACTGTCTTTTAGATGATAGATTTATTTCCCAGAAACGGGGCTGAAAGACTGTCTGTCTATTTACGGCCATGGACACAGCATTGCTCATTTCTACTTTATTCAACTTGCCCCTCAAATATGGGTGGAGCGTTTCTGTTAATCTTGGCTAAGTTCTTGGGGAGACAAATTCTTCTCTTCTGAAACCAGCACGTCCCCCTGATGCTGACCTTGTATCACACCTGAATTCATTCCACTGATTTAGTTAGTGATCCTTGGCATATCCTCCACTAACTTCCTCAGTCAAATCTTTGTTTTAACCTCCTCTTCTTGGGTTTGCCTCACTCTTTTTCGTCTTCTCTTCTTTCCATTCCTTCGCATTCTTGAGTTTTCATTTAATTTGGAGGCTCATTCCTCTAGCTCTTGTACCCTAGGTCAATTCATCCTATCTTGCCTTGACTTTGAATATAATATGTCACTATGAACTATTGGATCAGAGCTAGAAAGCCACCTTAACAACAACAGCTGTCGCCAAATGCCACCCTCCCATGCTCGTGACAAAAACTGTGGCTCAACAAGCATAATCAAGACATCACTTAAAAATTCTCATCAGGGAATGAAGAGATCTGCCAAGACTTTTTCTTATTTAAGAAGCTGCTGAGTTAAGGTATATAAGTCAATATATGCTCAAGATGTAAATTGCACCTTCCTGGTACAAAAATGGAAAAATAATATTTATACAGAACTTTCTTAAAATACCATCCTTGGAATCTTTGTTATAGTTATGAGTTCATCTTAAAACAAAATCCACTGTGCCTTTAATAACAGTATAACCAAACAAGAGGTTTTTTTCCTAAATTCAGCTTACTAATGTATGGCCACCTGATTCATTTGAAAAGACCCTGATGCTGGGAAAGATTGGAGGTGGGAGGAGAAGGGGATGACAGAGGATGAAATGGTTGGATGGCATCACTGACTCAATTGACATGAGTTTGAGTGAACTCCAGGAGTTGGTAATGGACAGGGAGGCCAGGTGAGCTGCAGTCCATGGGGTCACAAAGAGTCGGACACGACTGAGCAACTGAACTGAACTGAATGTATGAACAAGGTTTGACTTCCTACTCATGTATTCATTCATTCATTCAATAAGCATTTATTAAGAATCCACATGTTAAATGCTCTGGATATGAAGACAAAAGGATGACTCTGTTCCCGAGAAACTCAAAGACTATTTGGCAAGAAATACCTATAAACAATGAGTAATATAAAATATATGAAGTGCTACAAGAGGAACTTTGGAAGCACAGGGGAGGCACTAATGAGTGTGACCTAAATAAGTCATGAAAAGCTTTGCAGGAGGCACGTTAATACAGTATATCCAGACAGGGCTTCCCTGGCAGTCCAGTCGCTAAGACTCCATGCTCCCAATGCATGGGGCCCGGGTTCAGTAAAGAGCCCAAGTGCTGCAACTAAGACTGGCACAGTCAAACAAATGAGTAAAAATAAACACTGAAAATTGAATGTATATACGCACATAACATCTTAGAACTGGGAGGGGTGCAATTTAAGTAGAGGTGGAAGTGATGAATTCTTTGAGTTCAGTCTGGAATGGGTAACAGGGACTATCAGCACGAGGGGGGGACATGCAGGCCACGTAAGAACTGTGCAGACAAAGGCACGACCGGAAGGCTGTGAGCCAGTGGCGTGAGTGGCTTTTCAAAAGGGAAGGGAAGTGTCAGGGAGTAAGAGACAGGGATGAGGTCGGGGAGCATGTACAGGGCCAAAAGCAGCAAGGCATGCAAAAATTCCAGAGTGCTGGCACATATCTGGAAAAGACAGAAAATCTAATTCACCCATGTCATTTGCAGCACATGGATGATCTTAAAGATAACCAGACTAAGTAAAGTAGGTCAGAGGAAAAAGAAATACGATATACTATTATATGTGGAATCTAAAATCTAATACGAATGAATCTATATACAAAACAGAAAGAGACTCACAGACATAGAAAACAAACTTCTGGTTACCTAAGGGGAAAGGGAAGTGAGGAGGAAAAATTAAAAATATGGGACTAACAACCGATACAAACCACTGTACATGAAATAGATAAGCAACAGGGTTCACTGTATAACAGAGGGAATTATATTTAATATCTTATAAAAACCTATTGTAGAAAATAACCTGAAAATCTATATATGTATAACTGAATCACTTTGCGGTACACCTGAAGCTAACACAATAATGTAAATCAACTATAATTCAATTTTTTAAAATGGTCTTCCCCTAGAGTAAGGAAACACCCTTTTTCTAACTCATGATGTTACAATCTATCATTTTTCACGGACTCTTTGTATGTATCTATCTTCCTTAGGGATAGAAGTCTATATATTTATGAATAAGCATGTAACTATATGCACATGATAAATAAAAAATAAGATTTAATTACTAAAAAAAAAAAGATACATGCACCTCAATGTACATAGCAGCACTACTTACCAAGACAGGGAAGCAACTTGAGTTTCCACAGACAGATCAATGGACAGAGAAGATGTGCTAAATGTATGCAATGGAATATTACTGAGCCATAAAAAGGAATGAAATAACGCCATTTTCAGCAACATGGGGAGACCCAGAGATCATCATACTGAGTGAAGTCAGATAGAGAAAGACAAACATTATACGGTGTTACTTATATGTGGAATCTAAAAACTAATATAAACAAATGTATATGCTAAATAGAAACAGACTCACAAGGATAGAAGACAAACTTCTGTTTACCAAAGAGGAATGGGCAGAGGGAGGAAAAAACTAGGAGAACGGGATTAACTGACATGCACAACTAGACACAAAATAGGCCAACAACAAAGATTTACTGTATAGCACAGGGAACTGTAGTCAGCATCTTGTAGTATACATCTTACCTAAAATGGTTACAATCTGGGAAAGAGTACGTATATCCGAATCTCTTTGCTGTACACTTGAAACTAACATATTGTAAGTCAAATACACTTCAATAAAAATTAAAAAGTCCAGAGTTTTGTTGGATATAGACCATAACAGAGGTGATGGGCAAAATAATGGTCTCCCAAAGATGTTCACCTCCTCATCCCCAGAACCTGTGAACGTGTTACCTCACGGGCAAAAGGACCCTGCAGGCTTAACTAAGAATTTTAAGATAAAGTAATTACTCTGAGTTGTTGACATGGGCCGAATATAATCACAAGGGTCCTTATAAGTGAGAGATGGAGGAAGGACATGCAGGGAAGATGAGACAACAGAGGCAGAGGCAGAGGCAGAATGCACATAATATGGCTTTGAAGATGGAAGGGGGCCAGGAGCCTGGGAATGTGGGCAGCCTCCAGAAGCTGCAAGAGGCAAAGATACGAATTCTCTCCTTGAGCCTCCACCAAGGAACACTGGCTGCTGACACACCGATTTTAACTCAGTGAGACCCATTTTGGACCTCTGACCTTCAGAAATGTAAGGTAACAAATGTGCCTTATTTTAAGCTTGCGTTGCTTTGTCACAGCAGCAAGGGGAAACTCATACACCTAGGTACATAGGCGCTGCCCTCTTCGCATTCCTACGTTTGGTGCAAATGAGAGGCCTTTGTTGGGCCTGAAAAAAGGGAGCTGTGTCACTCAAACCACCAAGAGGGAGCTGGCAGGAACTGTCCACAGCACTGAACCAGAAAGAGGAGTCAGGGTGGAGAAGTCACTGACCGTGGGTGGGCACAGCAGAGCAGGTGGCAGGACGCATCACACAGGACGATGCCCAGAAGTGGCTCAGAACCTTCCAAAGAGCAGGGGAGCAGGGAGAAGCAGAGAGGGATGCATGTGGGGGGAGTGGAGGCAAATCAGCATCCCGTACACTGCTTTATGATGAGTCACGGGATCTCGTTCCTGCTGAATTTCAAACAGCCTAAGGAGATTTAGATTTCTTTCTTTTTAAATAAGTCAAATATATTGAGAAAAATCGACCTACTGGAAAAGAAAGCCTGTTTGGGAACAGAGCAGTTAGTGAGCCTTAGAGTAAATGAATCAAGTAAAGCTAAGCTCTTTTAACTTTTATTTTGAACCTGTTTTCAATTGCAATAAAAGCCTTGCAATAAGAGTATTGCAATAAAGTCTTTTGTATCGTATTTGGAGCCTGATAAGAACATTTCTTTAACCACAGAACAGCTGGAAAGCCAACAATAGTGCCATCACTAATATCTGAAAAAGTTTAATGATGTGGCCCAAACCAACTCTACTGAGTAAAGACAGGGACACGGGTCACTTACGTGAAGAACAAACATTGAGCAGAGATTCCTGAGGGCTCAGAAGACACCAGATACACAGGGTTTCCTTCTAACCCACTGAGCACAGCATGAGAGAAGGCCACCACGGTGGGGCCTGAGAACTACGCATGCAGGGGATGAGCTGCAACCCCAAATTCCTTCTCTCCTCTCCTGCCTCTCCACAATGGATACAGATGTCTACACACGTTGAGGGTGTGTCCAGGAGGGAGCATGTGAGCAGAAGTGTGGCAATACGGGGCGGCTTTTCTAAATTTGTTTCTTCTCTTGTAACAAACCATAAACCTCACCAGGAACCCCTCTGGCCCCCTCATTTCCTTCCTGGGATTATCCCCACCTTCTCTTTCTTACCTCACTTTTGTCTCCCCGATATGGAAAGTCAGAATCATTGTTTCAGTACATTTCTCTCTGGGGGTGGTGGCGGGGAGGGCTTCCCAGGTGGTGCGAACAGTGAAGAATCTGCCTGCCTATGTGGGATTCACAAGAGATGAGGGTTCAATCCCTGGCTTGGGAAGATCTGCTGGAGTAGGAAATGGCAACCTGCTTCATTATTCTTGCCTGGAAAATTCCACGGACAGAGGAGCCTGGTGAGCTACAGTCAATGGGGGTCACACAACTGAGCAACTGAGCACACACAGCTCTCTGGGGATAAGGAACCTACCTTCATCTTTCAGTTCTGCACAATCTGCCCCAGGGATATGTAGCATTTAAATGTGCAGCTTATCAAATATGTTTAAAGTTACTGCTTGGTAAGGCATAAAACTAGAAAGTTAGTGGACTAAAAGCTAACATGGCCCTCTGTAAGTTTTTGGTTTTTTGGCAAGAAAATTCAAATATACTAGCTTACGATGTTTTCCAGTACTCTTGCCTGGAAAATCCCATGGACGGAGGAGCCTGGTGGGCTACCGTCCATGGAGTCGCTAAGAGTCGGACATGACTGAGCGACTTCACTTTTACTTTTCACTTTCATGCACTGGAGAAGGAAATGGCAACCCACTCCAGTGTTCTTGCCTGGGGAACCCCAGGGACGGGGGAGCCTAGTGGGCTGCCGTCTACGGGGGTGGCACAGAGTCGGACACGACTGAAGCGACTTAGCAGCAGCAGCAGCGAGATGTTTTTAGGGGCCTTCTCCTAGTGAGGAAATATTTACCAGATGCCAGTTAGTGATGTACTTGAGAAAAATAGAAATAACATTAAATAGGAAAAAAATTAAAGGGTTAAAAAAATGAAAACAACGAAAGCGTTTTCTTATCCTAAGTAAAATGCTCCCAATGTTATAGCAAGCTCTCAAATAGTTGTTCTCAGCTCCAGTGAGATGCTGTACACTGTCTAGAGTTTTATAAAGGAAAGATGCTGCCTCTGCTCCATCTAGATTTACTGCATGAGAGTTTCCAGGCACAGGGCATGGGTGAGTGTGTTTACAACAAGGACTGGACATGCTAGAGAGGGTGCAGAGACAAGGGAATCCTCACACTGTTGGGGGCACTGTGCACTGGCGCAGCCACTGTGGAAACAGTATGGAGTTTTCGCAAAAGAATTAAAAACAGTTGCCATGTGATCCAGCAATGCCATTCCTGGGATTGGTTCTATCTAAACCAAAACTATAATTCAAAAAAAAAATGTATGCACATTTGTTCATAGCAGCACTGTTTACAGTAGTCAAGACATGGAAGCAGCCTGAATGTCTGACACATGAATGGATGAAGATGATGTGGTACACACACGCACACATACACATATGCAATGGAATATTACTCTGCCGTAAAGAGAACGAAATAATGCCATTTGTAGCCACATGGATAGACCTACAGATTATCATACTAAGTGAAGTGAGTTAGAAAAAGACAAATACCATATGATATCACTTATATACGGAATCTAAAATACGGCACAAATGAACTTATCTATAAAACAGAAACAGACTCATAGACACAGAAAATAGACGCGTGGTTGCCAAGGGGCAGGTGGTGGTTGGGGAGGGAAGGATCAAGACTTTGGGGTTACCAGATGCAAACTATTATATACAGAAGAGAAAACCATCCAGGTCCTACTGTACAGCACAGGGAACTGCATTCAGCGCGTGGGCTGTGAGCTCAGTCGCTCAGTCGTGTCCAGCTCTTTGCGACTCCATGGACTGTAGCCCACCACACTCCTCTCTCCCTGGCATTCTCTAGGCAAGAGCACTGGACTGGGTTGTCCTGCCCTCCTACAAGGTATCTTCCTGTTCCAGGGAGTGAACCCATATCTCTTATGTCTCCTGCACTGGCAGCTGGGGTCTTTACCACGAGTTCCACCTTAGCTTCCCAGGTAAAGAAGCTGCCTGCCAATGCAGGAGACGCAAGGGACACAGGTTTGATCCCTGGGTCAGGAAGATCCCCGGAGAAGGGCGTGGCAACCCACTCCAGTATTCTTGCCTGGAGAATCCCATGGACAGGGGAGCCTGGTGGGTTACAGTCCATAGGGTCACAAAGAGTCAGATGTGACTGAGTACACACACACACAAAGTATATTAATATCCTGTGACAAATCATAATGAAAAAGAACATGAAACAATGTATATATGTATGGAACTGAATCACTTTGCTATATAGCAGAAACACAACACTGCAGATCAACTATACTTCAATAAAACAAATTTAAAAAAATAAAACAAAGACTTGAAGATGAGTTGAAGAGGCAGCGAGAACTGAGGAAGAGCAGCCCCATAAGACAGCTGATTGTACAGTCCTCCTAATTCCCATCATTCTTACAAGTAACCTTTAGAAATTAGCCTAAAATTTCTAATCTGACTCAACTTTATCTAAAAATATGAATATTTACAAATGTAAAAGTGTTTTTACTTTATGGGATTTAAGTTTTGGCTTTAAAAATGTAAAAACCGAGCTAATTAACATATGCAAATTTTCTAATTAACATGAAGCTCCTGTCACTTACATGGCAAATGAAGATGTAACTGTTGGAAGTTTCACTTGTGAATTAGTCTAATTTTAGAATGAAGAACGGCTTGGTTTGAAGATTGATAGACTAAGAAAACTGTGTTGAAAGAAATCTTCAATTATAAATATTTTACAAAACTGCTCATCAAGGTGTCTCTCAGTTTATCTGGTGGTGCTAAAGAGAGCTCTGAAGAGTTTCTAGAGGAACAGAGAGGTGTTGGGGCGGGTCAAGAACTAAAAGGAGATGTCAGGAAGTCGGCTGGCACCAAATGGCTCCCAAGAGTCACAGCCTATCTTCACAGGTGTTTCTTAGCATCTGTAACAAGAGATATATCAATTCTTCAGCACTCAGCTTTCTTCACAGTCCAACTCTCACATCCATACATGACCACAGGAAAAACCATAGCCTTGACTAGACAGACCTTTGTTGGCAAAGCAATGTCTCTGCTTTTGAATATGCTATCTAG
>SJYF01000302.1:6720630-6752133 GCA_006410515.1 Procapra przewalskii
AGCGCCAGTCTATGTTCGATACAGGATACAGGATGCTTGGGGCTGGTGCACGGGGATGATCCAGAGAGATGATATGGGGTAGGAGGTGGGAGGGGGCTTTGGGATTGGGAGCTCGTGAACACCTGTGGCTGATTCATGTCAATGTATGGCAAAACCAATACAGTATTGTAATGTAGAATAAAGTAAAAATAAAATTTAAAAAATAAAAAAATAAAAGCTTAAAAAAAAGAATATAATCCAGTGACCACTCCATCCGTAAGCCCCGAAATCCATAACCTATTTTGCCAATATCAGTACCCTAATAATATGTATACATACTCAAGAATCTGTACCCCCCCCCAAAATGGAAGGCAAATAAATTAAAGCTTAGAGGGGATCATTTTTCCTCATAAAAATTTAGAGAAAGTTTGGTCTAGCTAGCTGGTAGCAAGCACTGTAACAGATACTCCAAAGGGAAAAAAAATGCATAATTTCACAACATGGAGAGAAATAAAAGCTTAAAATAAATGGGATATGATTGAAAAATTCCAAAATATTCCTTTAAAGTAAAACTTTTACACAAATGGGCTAAGCTTCCATCCACAGGCACTAAGGCACTCAAGGAGAAACACTATGGAGTATTACTAGAGTATTAGTATTAGTAAAGCAGAGCTATGGTACAAACTATCCTGCTTGACACACAGAACTTCTACGTTCACGTGGAATGTTGTATATAGACACAAACCTGCAGAAACGAATACTCACACAAGACCTACTGGCTTATAATGCACTGGTTTACAAAAGACCCATATAATACACAAATCATTTCTGTCCCATCTCCAGCACCATACCTTTCCCATATAACAATTTAGAGGGGAAGTCTGCACACATGAGAGTTTAGAAAAAGACCTCTGAGGGCTTGCAAGAAGCAGTAGAGGATTCTGTGAAAGGCAGAAGCAACTTAAAGCAGGGTCAGAATCCCAAGCCAGACACATGTGCCTTCTTGGTGTCCTAAGTAAGGCTCACATCACCCTCCACTGACATTGGTTAGGTTGCCTTAAATTATAGCCATTGCAGAGTCATTTAGATGTAAAAACATCTTTTTTAAGAAAACAATTCTGTCCAGCAGGGCTCAGGGAACTTCACTCATCCATCTGTTGTACCAGTTCAAGGTACTTCCTGCCTGAAGGAGTGGTTACTTTTAGGAGAAAAGGAAGCCATTCTCGAAAACAGAAGGCAGCCAAGGTCAGAGTGAATTTGGACAGGGCACCAGGAAGACTAGTTAGTGCAATATTAATTTACAGGGAAACACGTGCTCATATCAAAGGGGAAATACCTACAGACTTAAAAAACCAAAATCCCAAACAAACCAAAGTTGAGTTCAAAAATTTTAAAAAGTATCAATTTTCCTGTTTTTTTCAACTATGATACTGCTTTTAATTGTAGAATAATTCTGCTTTTTTCAACAATGATACTGCTTTTAACATTGTTTAAATGTTTTTCTTTAAAAAATTACCAAACCCAATACAGTGTCTTTTAAAACTGTCAATTACTTTGAAATCAAGAAACAAATTTTTGTTATACTTGGACTGATCCCCTATGAGAAAAGACAGATTTTATAACATAGGGATCTTGTCTCAAAGCATCAATAATGCTAGAATGGAAAAAGTAGAAACATGGAAGGCAGCAAGAAAAAGACACAGGGGGAAGGGGAGACTTTGTATCTAGATACACCTGGGTACCAATCCCACCTCAGTTAATAGGGAACTATGAGCTTCTTTGCCAAAAACGGTGGAATGGCTCTGAACCTGTTTCCTGATCTATGAAATGGGCACAGTAATGCCTACTTTACAGGTTGTTGTGCTAAGCCACTCAGTTGTGTCCGACTCTTTTGCAATCCCGTGGACTGTTAACAGCCCATGAGGCTTCTCTATCCATGGAATTCTCCAGGTAAGAATACTGGAGGAGGTTGCCATTTCCTCCTCCAGGTGACCTCCTGACCCATGGATCGAACCTGCGTCTCTTGCCTCTCCAGCACTGGCAGGCACATTCTCTACCATCAGTACCACCTGGGAAGCCTGACCAGGTTGTTAAAGTGAAAGTGAAGTTGCTCAGTCGTGTCAGACCCTTTGCGATCCCATGGACTGTAGCCTACCAGGCTCCGCTGTCCATGGAATTTTCCAGGCAAGAGTACTGGAGTGGGTTGCCATTTCCTTCTCCAGAGGATCTTTCTGACCCAGGGACTGAACCTGGGTCTCCCGAACTGCAGGCAGACGCTTTAGCATCTCAGCCACCAGGGAAGCCCTGACAACTAGGTTGTTAAGATGGATTCAAATTAATATACATAAATAAGAAGGGCAATGCCTGGCCTGAGGTAAGGACTCAGAATGAAAAGGTGATATTTCTCATCCATCATTCATTTGGTTAGCTCAGTCTTTCAAAAAAAAAAAATGGTATGAGAAATTCCAAAGAATAAACACAGTCAAATCTTAATTAAATATAAGTAAGAAAAGAATTTCCTGTTGGAAACAAATATGACCACTGAATTAGGAAGGCTTCTAGATGAAAAGTGTCCACTTGAGACAGGACAAATACTACACAGCTCTGATCTCATCTTCAAGCCTTAATGTCTTCTAAAGGCTGGCAAGGGTGTGAGAATGAAGAACTACATTCTTTAAGGTCAGCACAGGACAAAAAGCCGGGACCCTGAGCTGTCTGCAACTCAGCTAAGAATTTTTGAGCAGTGCCCCAAACTGTAAGAGCTGTGTAAGGTGCTGGAAAGTTATAGCTCCCTTGATTATTGTTCCTCATCTCCCCTGACTGTTTTCTGTTATGATTTAATACCCAAACTCAGTAGGCACACATGTTCGGGGGCAGACGAAAGGGGAATCTGGGAGAGTGAACTCCATTCTGCCTGGTAAGGACAGCAAATACTTTAGTTCAGTTCAGCTGCTCAGTCGTGTCCGACTCTTTGCCACCCCATGGACTGCAACACACCCTGTCCATCACCAACTCCCAGAGTTTACTCAAACCCATGTCCACTGAGTCGGTGATGCCATCCAACCATCTCACCCTCTGTCATCTCCTCCTTCTCCTGCCTTCAATCTTTCCTAGCATCAAGGTCTTTTCAAATGAGTCAACCCTTTGCATCAGGTGACTAAAGGATTGGAGTTTCAGCTTTAGTAACAGTCCTTCCAATGAACACCCAGGATTGATCTCCTTTAGGATGGACTGGCTGGATCTCCTTGCAGTCCAAGGGACTCTCATGAGTCTTCTCCAATACCACAGTTCAAAAGCATCAATTCTTCAGTGCTCAGCTTTCAGTCCAACTCTCACATCCATACATGACCACTGGAAAAACCATAGCCTTGACTCGATGGACCTTTGTTCGCAAAGTGATGTCTCTGCTTTTTAATATGCTGTCTAGGTTTATCGTAACTTTCCTTCCAAGGAGTAAGTGTCTTTTAATTTCATGGCTGCAGTCACCATTTGCAGTTATTTTGGAGCACCCCCCCCCAAATAAAGACCCTTGTAAAGAACAAAAAGAGGTTCTGGGATTGATTGATTTTATTGGAGTACAGTTGATTCCCAATGTTGTGTTGGTTTCAGGCACAGGGCAAAATGATTCAGTTATACATACATATATTTATTTTTGAGATTCTTTCCCCTTGTAGGTTATTGCAAAATACTGGGTATAGTTCCCTGTGCTATACAGTAGGTCCTTGTTAGTTATCTGCTTTATATATAATAGTGTGTATATGTTAATTCCAAACTCCCCTTTGGAGACCATAAGTTTGTTTTCTATGTCTGTGATTTAAAATGAGGTCCCCCCCCAAAAAAAAAATAAAATGAGGTCCCAGACCATGATTTAATTCCATTCAGCAAAGATAGCTAAACCAAGATATAAAGAAGCAACACATGGTCCATTTCTTCCAAGACCTTACTTTCTAAAGGCTTGGAAAATTTAAATGATTAAGAGGAATCATATGGTACTCTTGTGACTTTAAAGGCAGAAAAGATTATACCTGAATGGGGAGATGAGGAAGGTTTATAGAAGGAGAAAACATCGGACGTAAGCCTTGAAGAATGCTGTGGATCTGAAACATGGAAAGGACAGACATCAGGCAACCCCAGCAAAGGATGAGCACAGGGAAGGCAGAGACACAGCTCCATGTTCAGTGAGCAAGTGGTCTGGCGGGTGGATGCCCAGGAGGGCAGGGGTTCAGAGGAGGAGCCAGTGGCATCTACACACGCGAGTGACGAAAGGATGACCCGGGGCTGGCAGTGCCCCTCGGGCTCCTGAGCCCTCTCTTGCCTTCTGGGGTTCAGACCCACACAAGCACCTACCTGTCGAATATCCCACCCGAACGCCCGACACTTTAAGCTTAACAACCCTACCACTCACATAGCCCCCTTCCAGCTTCCTCAAATCCTTATCCTTAAAGCTTCGACCAGCGGCCACAATCAGGAGCAGCCCGGGTTACACCCCGCTCCCTGAGATCCTCACAAGATCCCCATGCTCCTTCCCTCAAGCTTTCCTTGAATCCTCTCCGTGTTCACCAGGACCTCCGCCCCTTTCCTCGGGCTCTTTTGGTTAAACTTCTGGAGTCTGGATTCTTACTTACTGTTTGTATGACCTCAGAAGAGTGACTCAACCTTTGTGCCCATCAGCTTCCTCCTGATAAATGGGAAGCATCCGGGTGTCTATCTCATGAGTTCCCCCGAAGATGAACACACCACACAGGGCACCGGAACCGTCACAGGCCTCCAGTAAGGGTGCAGTGGCTGGTGGTAGCTGTTCAGTTCAGTTCAGTCGCTCAGTCGTGTCCGACTCTTTGCGACCCCATGAACCGCAGCACGCCAGGCCTCCCTGTCCATCACCAACTCCCAGCGTTCACCCAAACTCATGTCCATCAAGTCGGTGATGCCATCCAGCCATCTCATCCTCAGTCGTCCCCCTCTCCTCCTGCCCCCAATCCCTCCCAGCATCAGGGTCTTTTCCAATGAGTCAACTCTTCGCATGATGTGGCCAAAGTACTGGAGTTTCACCCTCAGCATCAGTCCTTCCAATGAACACCCAGGACTGGTCTCCTTTAGGATGGACTGGTTGGATCTCCTTGCAGTCCAAGGGACTCTCAAGAGTCTTCTCCAACACCACAGTTCAAAGCATCAATTCTTCAGTGCTCAGCTTTCCTTATAGTCCAACTCTCACATCCATACATGACCACAGGAAACACCATAGCCTTGACTAGATGGACCTTTGTTGGCAAAGTGATGTCTCTGCTTTAAGTGTGCTGTCCAGGTTGGTCACAGTTGTTGACTGTTGGACTATTAGTCCAGCTACACTGGACTATTGCTATTGTCATGGGTTACTGCTGTCTTCATCCATTATCCCATATTATCTTCATTATCTCAAGGGATTAGTAATGAGTCTACCTGCCTCTACTATTTCCCCATTTCTAAATCAAAGAAGTCTTAACCTTCAAAAGCTTTCTAAAAAAAAAAAAATATTTCTTACGCAGACCTCAGTTTGTTAAAACCAGAAAAGAAGAGCTACTCTGGTTGAAATGAATGCCAGGGAGGCTCCCTGGTGCTGTCCTCCACTTTGTACCCAGCAGTGATCCAGGAGGCATCCCCTGGACCCCCCAGGTCTCCTCTAAGCAGCCACTCGGGACCATGAGCCCAGTCTGGACAGTGAGCCTTCTGAGTCACAGATCTGATTAGCTCATCCTTCTGATTAAAGGCCTTTTTGGGCCCTTCACTACTTAAACTTTTAAGTCCAAACTCTTACATATTCAAAGTGACACTGAGCCTCTGGAGCTCGGAGAGGGGAGAGAGGTAGGGAGGCAGGGCTCAAGGATGTGCTGAGCAAAACTGACTGCCATTTGGGGAAATGCAAGCCCAGTGTGCATCAGGGGCATCTGACACAGTAACACTGGGTCATTAGCTTCACTGGTGTCTTTACTATTGGTGTTTTACTATTAGTGGGATTAACGACAATGTATTTCGAGGCTTAAGAAAGTGGAAGAAGTCAGAAGATGGGTCACTGTGCATATCTGTATTCCACTTCATATGTACAGACACGTAGGTCAGTCCTGCATCACAAGCACCGTCTTTAGAGAGGTCCTAAGGCTGCAGGCATCCTAAGGCTGGCTGACCCAGGCGGACGTTCAGCCCTAGTTTGGGATAGCACCTGTGGACGCTGTCCCCCTCCCAGCTCTTTCTGACCTCAGGAAGGAGTCCCCTTTTTGCTCTTCTCTGGCTTCACTAATCTCATATTTTAGCACCATCTATGCATACGTACAGCTCTTTCACGTCCCTAGCAATGTTCTGTGCCTCTAACTACCTCATCTAGGAAATACTCCATCTCCTTTTCTTCCACGTGGGAGCTACGCAAGGCTGATAATCAAGACTGTCCCCTTTCACCAAGTGAAATACTGACGTTCTCAGGTCAGATTAGATATGGAAAGAACCATGTTCTAGAAGCTTGAAAAACAACAAAATACCTTTTGGTGGTGGTTGGTGGTGGTTAGTCACTCAGTCGTGTCCAGCTCTTTATGGCCCCATGGACTGTAGCCCTGCTAGGCTCCTCCATGGGACTCTCCAGGCAAGAATACCATGGTTGCCATGCCCTCCCCCGGGGGATCTTCCCAACCCTAGGATCCAAGCTGTGTCTCCTGCTTGGCAGGCAGATTGTTGACCACTGAGCCACCAGGAAAGGCCATGAATACCTTTTAGAATCTTTAAAGAAAGAGGCATGGAGAAGGTGGTTGAACTCAATCTTAGGAGCAGGCATTGCACCAGGCAGAGAATGAAAGTGATTTTCAACTGAGCAGGATGGCCCAAATTCCACACCTTGAAAAACAAAATGACTTCTCATCACACTGAATATTGATATCTGGCCCTGTCTAGCATGCCAGGTCCTTTCCCATCCTCCCAGAAAAGCCATGCCTGGGGATGAGACTGGGCATCCCAGAAGGGATGGCCTCTGCCCCCCCACCCCCGGCCTAGTGTTTCCTTCCACGCAGAGGCAGCTCCGTGGGAGCCACATGTAGGGCGCCTCTCTGCTGCCTTACTCTCTCTGCCTTGACGAGCGCGTCTGAGAAGGTCTGACTTGCCTGCTTCAGCACCATTCTCCTCCTCATCCGGGAGGACTCCCTCCGGGAGCAGGCACGGCCTCTAATCCTGGGGGACCTGCCATGACCCAGTGCTGCTGCCTGTCCCTGCATCTAAATCTGGGACACAGGCAGGAGGGCCCTCCCTCGGATTCTGGGTTTTTTTCCTGCTCTTACCATTAAGCCATATCCGTCAAGTTATTTACCAAACCACAAAAAAAGTTTCTATTTTTCCTTCTATCCACCACTTCTTTCATTTTCAGTTTGCTCAGAATCCAGGTGGGGAAAATGCAGGGCTATTTAGCAGGTCCCTTTGAGATGATGAAAGTACCCCTGAGAGAGGCTCTGAGACCCAGATCTCAACCACAGGGACAGATACCCCGTGCCTCCCAAGTGCAAATTCTGCACCCAGGATTCCATGGTCCCCTCCACCCACCTCCTGGGAAGCCTGCTTCAGGATCTCTGCCCCACCCAGATACACAGCTTCTTAAAAGGCAGGCAACCCAGTGGATGCGATCGCTGCGGGAATCCACATCTTAGGGTGCAAATTCTTGATGACAGTTAAGGCAGATTTTAAACCTTTTTCTGTTGTTTTTGTTTCCCTTTAAAAAAAAAACTGTCAACTACATTTCACCACAGAATCTTGTTTTCCTTTAAAAACCTATTTTCATGCTTACTGTGCTACGTGAAATGTAATTTTCTTTTTCACACCTTGAAGCTACCACAGAATTTAACTAAGAGGGCCAGTAACATGAAATAGCTTAATATTTATCAGTCTCTGAATGAAATAGTGCTCAATAACTCTGTTATACGCCCGAAGCCGTGAGCAAACCTGATGGTTCTGTTGTTGCTATTTCTCAAAACATAAGAACATAAGCATTTTAATGGCAAACCAAACTTTTAAAGAATCCTTTTCACTGAACTACGCCTGATGGATGCTTTTGAATAACCAGATCTTGAAATGGCAACCCACTCCAGTGTTCTTGCCTGGAGAATCCCAGGGACAGGGGAGCCTGGTGGGCTGCCGTCTATGGGGTGGCACAGAGTCGGACACGACTGAAGCAACTCAGCAGCAGCAGCAGCATATGCTTTTCCAAACCTGTCATGCATTTGCAGCCTCAGAAAGCCACTTTGACCAAATTCCTTTTAAAATGAACTTCTTGCTTAAATCTCCTTTTCACATTTAGAAGTCAGAAAGAGAAAAACAAATACTGTATATTAAAGCATATATGTGGACTCTCGAAAGATGGTACTGCTGAACCTGTTTCAGGGCAGCAATGGAGATTAGACGTAGAGAACAGACTTATGGACAAGGGCGGGGGGAGGAAGGAGAGGGTGAGACGAATGGAGAGAGCAGCATGGAAGCATACCCGCTACCATATGTATTTGCTGGATGACTCAGGGAACTCTAACTGGGGCTCTGTGATGACCTGGAGGGGTGGGAAAGGGTAGAGGAAGGCCCAAGAGGGACACCTATGGCTGATTCATACTGATGTATAGCAGAAATCAATACTGTAAAGCAATCATCCTTCAAGTAAAAATAAAAATTAAAAAAATCTCCTTTTCACGTTCAGAGGTCCATTTGTCGTCCAGCTGGAGGACTTCTTTTTTTTTTTTTAAAGCAGTCGACAACTGCCCAGCAACAGCAGCCTGTGTTTGCAGTCACTATTTTGGGCTACATCACATGACACTTACATAACCTTGTTTAACTGCTCTTGAACTGGTTGGAACAACCTGGGAAACAGATTAGGGCAGTCCCAGCAAATTCCCGCAGAGCAGATTCTGATGGGTGAGTTCTCATCCCCCCCCAGCCCCACCCCCATCTTATAATGTTGCCTGGTGAGCCAGAGGGTGTCCAACAAGAACTGGTTACTCATTGTTCGAGCCAGCTAAAACATTTGATAATTAACTTCCTCTGCTCAGTTGAAACCAGTCTGGTCTGCCCATGATAAACCAATGAACAATGATCCCCCACTGCTGAGCTTTATGAGGGAGCCTGGATTAACAGGCTTTAAAATGCCAGAAAAAACTCACTTGAGAAGTAAGTACAGGTTGCCTTTGCCACCTTTAAACGCAGATCTTTTGAAGCTGTGATCTGGGGAGTCTAAGATTTTAATTTAGAAGTCAGAATGGACTTATATTTTTTCCCTGTGGTATTATAAGAGCGCTTCCCATGTGGGTCAGCACAAGATTCCCGAATAAACACTTTTCCCAATGTGAAAGATGTTAGTTTTTCATTAAAAAAAAACACATACATACATACACACACACACACATATATATAACTTCTAATTATCATGATTTAAATTTTAGGCCTGCTGCCTATTTCAGTAAAAGATAATCAAAGAAAATACTGTACGGCAAAAGCCAAGTGCTATATGCTTTTAAGCCTGAGAAACATGTTATTATGATGCGTAATAAGAAAAGACAAGTAACTTATCACCATGGAACAAGGAACATGTTTTTTTCAGGAGGCATAACTTGCATCCTACACATTTAATAGTAGGAATTTAACCTAGTTGCATTTGACTATGCAAAAGCATCTGTTATCTAGATAAACTAATATGCTATTCAGGGCAGTGGGCAGGGAACTAACATTTGTTGAATTCCTATTATGTGACAGGTGCTTTCCCAATCATATAATTTAATCTGTGATTTAAAATCCTATGGGGAGGAGGCCCTGTGAGATTGGTTCTATTATCTCCATTTTGTCAATCGACACACAGAAAGGTTAAGTCCTGTGACTAGGGTTGCCCCGGTTGCCCAGTGGTTATGAATCCGCCTGCCAGTGCAGGGGACCCCAGTTAGACCCCTGGTCCGGGAAGATGCAAAGTGCTGTGGGGAGACTAAGCTTGCGCCCCAGAGCCCACGCTCCACCGCAAGAGAAACCACCGCAATGGGAAGCCCACGGACTGCAACAGGCAGGCAGCCGCCACTTGCAGCAACAAGAGAAAGCCCACACACAGCAGCAGCGATCCAGCACCGCCAGGACTGAATGATAACAAATAAAAAAAATAATTTAAACCACGTGACTGGCTTAGCTGGGATTCATACTTGGCGTTCTTTTGTTACAGCACTTGCTCTTTCTATGACTTCATACATATTAGAAGTATCCTTTAGATATTTATACCTAGAGGGTCATACAGAACAGAAACAGGATCTCTGCAGTGAAAAACACTTAGGCTGCCTTGTAATGCATAAGCCTTACGTGGACACATCACTAACCACTCTGACAGATGGACAAAAAACTGCATGAACATAGGTGTACCTGCAAGTCCAAGCCTCAGCTGAAGGATGGCAAACATATACTGCACAATCCACCTCTTTTTGCCTGATCCAAACATATCTCCAAACCCCAGACTTCAGAGCATACACGTGCCCAGCCCTGTGGCAGTGAAAACTCCTGTGTGCTAGGTTTTCTGTGAGTTATTTCATTCACTCATTCTGCTGGCTGAGAATAAGAAAGGCAGGGCAGGATGACGAACCCAATCCTAAGAGTGGGCAGCAGCCATGAAATACGACAGCGTGAGATAGAACTGAAGAAGACTATTGCTTGCTGGTGTCTATATGTTCCAAGCTCCCAGGCTGGGAAAGTTATATGCTCTTCTTGTTTAATGTTCATGATAACCTTCCTAACAGGTAATACTATCCTCCTGTCCTGGACGAGGAAATAAGTTAAGCAGCTGTCTTCAGTGCTTCACGTGCCCAGAGGTGATCCCAGGATTCAAACCCAGGTCTTACAAGAACCCGTGCTCATCTGGCAAATCGTGCAGAAGCAATCTGGAAATCTCAACATGCACAAAAATATCTCAATTTGCTCTCTGAGAAAACTTTGTACTTCTACATTATAACTTTGCACATTTCCGCATTTGAATAAATTGCTTAAAATCAAAGGATTTCCCATTTAGAGGACAGCTTAGTCCTTCAGGTCACTCACTCAGTGGTGTCCGACTCTTTGGGACCCCATGAATCACAGCACGCCAGGCCTCCCTGTCCATCACCTTAGTCCTTACTTACAGCCAAAATTCAAGACAGGGAAGCCTGTTAACTGTATTAACAGTTCCTAATGTAGTGATGGGGTTTGCAGTCAGAAACATGTGGTGAAAATCCAGACTCTGTCACTTATCAGTTGTGTAATACTGAGCCAGCCATTCAGTCTTGCATCTTCTCATCCATAAAGGGAGAGGAACAAAACTGATCTCCCCAGGGATTATCAAGAATAAATGTGGTGGTGTATTTAAAAAGCCTAGCACCGTGCCTGAACAAAGTTTCTGGTCTTCCTCAAGGTCATGCCTTTAGGGATGGAGATCAGGAAGTGGAGTACTGCTCTTGGAGCAGACTGCTGGGTCCAGCTGGTCTCCCAAAACCCTGACTGCAAGACCCGGGGTTAGCCAGCCTCATGAAGCGTTAAGCCTCCCCATCTGCAAAATGGGGGCAGTAAGGAAGGCTCTCTCCTCTGGCTGCATTCAGCCCTGTCCACTCCAAATCTGACTTTGAGCAGCAAGGACCCAGTCCTTCGACTCTAAACCTGGGATCTCGGAGTTAAGCCCCTTTTCTTCTAATCATGCTTGTGCTTCAGGTTCGCTTTCTGGTACCTGGGTTTATGCCTCCTTCCCATATGTCCCATTGCCTATTCTGTAGCCTTCACTCTACCCCCAGCTCTTACACAGTCAAATTCCTGCAGGGCTTCCCCGGTGGCTGAGGTGATCAAGAATCTGCCTGCAATGCAACCTGGGTTCCATCCCTGGGTCAGGACGATCCGCTGGAGAAGGGAATGGCTACCCACTCCAGTATTCTTGCTGGAGAATCCCATGGACAGAGGAGCCTGGTGGGCTACAGCCCATGGGGTTGCAAAGAGTTGGACATGACTGAGTGACTAACACTTTCAAATTCCTATAACCCTGGTTCCCTCTGAAGTCCAGCTGAAGACTGGGGCTCTGACACTTGCCTTTCTCAAGAGTCTACCTGACCTTTAATGATCCCTAAGACCACCATCAATGTCTCGTCCAGATCACAGGGGCCTCTGAGCTCTGCCTCCGGACTGTGCTTCCCAGGCCCCATCACTTTCCTACCCTAGAGAGCACGCATGGTTTCAAAGCCCAGGACTTTCCAGTTCACTCCATCATTTCCTTAGTTAATTTCTAAAGATATATGTACTTCCTCTAATTCTCATCACCATTTCTCTTACACAGAAGAGGTAAGACATATATAGAAATATATAACAACATTTATCTTTTTTCTCTCTCAAAAAACAAGAGCTCGTCATGAGGAACATACCAAAACTGTCATGAGAAAGATACCAAACTGCTTTACTCAATCATAAAGAGAGTGAAGAGATTCACAAGCTGTAGCCATAACTGCAGTCACCTGTAAATAAGACACACATTCATCTTAGTAGCCTGTGTCACTAGAAACTGTCAGCTGACTTTTAGCTTATTGAGAGAACGTAAAGAGGCCTGGGACGATTGTCTCTATTTCCAGGACTGCCTGGGTCTTCCCCTGAGCCTCCAGAACTCCTACTTCCAGGTCTCCTGAAGCTTCAGGTCCTGGGTTGATCCTGCTTAAGGCGAGAAGTTTCTAACATTTGTGCCCTCCCCTGCTCCTACTTCCCAATCCATGATGCTGCCCCCCTGGGTTCGCTCTGAGCTGCACTGACGAGTTGATTTCTAGGAAGTAGATTTCATCTATGAAAGATCTCAACTGCCATCCTTTTGAAACTTACTACTCCTCTTCTGTGTTTTTGATGGACTTCCCTGCTAGCTCAGATGGTAAAGCGTCTGCCTACAATGCGGGAGACTGGGTTCAATCCCTGGGTCAGGAAGATCCCCTGGAGAAGGAAACGGTAACCCACTCCAGTATTCATGCCTGGAAAATCCCATGGACTGAGGAGCCTGGTGGGCTACAATCCACGGGATCGCAGAGTCGGACATGACTGAGCGACTTCTGTGTGTGTGTGCACCGCTGTATGTGCATGCATGCATGCTAAGTTGGTTCAGTCGTGTCCAACTCTTTGTGACCCTGTGGACTGCAGCCCTCCAGGCTCCTCTGTCCATGGGATCCTCCAGGCAAGAACACTGGAGTGGGTTGCCATGCCCTCCGCCAGGGGGTTCCTGACCCAGGGATTGAATCCATGTCTCCTGTTTCCTGCCCTGGCAGGCAGGTTCTTTACCACTAGGGCCATGTGGGAAGCAGTATTGTATACTGTTATAGTGGAGCAGGACCCTGTGGGGTTCCTGAACATGGAAGCCTTTCTGACGCCTGTTTCTTGTTTGTTGGGCAAAGACTCCAGCCTTCATGACCTTCCCTGAATTCCAAAGCATTCAAAAAGCTGCTAATCAGGGAAGGGAGGAGAGGCAGAGACAAAAGAGGACAGCCTAGAAACAACAGGGTAGCATTGGGGCAGGGTCTCGGTTCCTCCTCAAGGGATACACATAACAATACCTTCCAGCTCAGTTTAGTCGCTCATTCCTGTTCCACTCTTTGCAACCCCATGGACTGCAGCACACCAGGCCTCTCTGTCCATCAGCAACTTGGGGAGTTTACTCAAACTCATATCCATTGAGTAGGTGATACCATCCAACGACTCATACTCTGTCGTCCCCTTCTCCACCCACCTTCAATCTTTACCAGCATCAGGGTCCTTTCAGATGAGTCAGCTCTTTGCATCAGGTGGCCAAAGTATTGGAGTTTCAGCTTCAACATCAGTCCTTCCAATGAATATTCAGGACCTATTTCCTGGTTGGATCTCCTTGCAGGCCAAGAAACTCTCAAGAGTCTTCTCCAACCCCTTAGTTTAAAAGTATCAACTGTTCAGTGCTCAGCTTTCTTTACAGCCTAACTCTCACATCCATACATGACTACTGGAAAAACCATAGCTGACAAAGTCAGACAGACCTTTGTTGGCAAAGTAATGTCTCTGCTTCTTAATATACTGTCTAGGTTGGTCATAACTTTTCTTCCAAGGAGCAAGCACCTTTTAATTTCATGGCTTCAGTCACCATCTGCAGTGATTTTGGAGCCCCCCAAACTAAATACCTTTACAGAACTATAACAAGACCTCAAGTGGGCCTTAGGAAGCATCACTACAAACAAAGCCAGTGGAGGTGATGGAAATCCAACTGAACTATTTCAAATCCTATAAGATGATGCAATTAAAGTGTTGCACTCAATATGTCAGCAAAAACAAGACCAGGAGCTGACTGTGGCTCAGATCATGAACTCCTGATGGCCAAATTCAGACTTAAATTGTAAACCACTAGACCATTCATGTATGACCTAAATCAAATCAAATCCCTTATGATAACACAGTAGAAGTGACAAATAGATTCAAGGGATCAGATCGGATAGAGTACCTGAGGAACAATAGACAGAGGTTTGTGACACTGTACAAGAGGCAGTGATCAAGACCATTCCAAGAAAAAGAAATGCAAAAAAGGCAAAATGGTTGTCTTCTGAGGAGGCCTTACAAATAGCTGAGAAAAGAAGAGAAGTGAAAGGCAAAGGAGAAAAGGAAAGTTATATCCATTTGAATGCAGAGTTCCAAAGAATAGCAAGGAGAATTAAGAAAGCCTTTCTCAGTGATCAATGCAAAGAAATAGCGGAAAATAATAGAAAAGGAAAGACCAGAGATCTTTTCAAGAAAATTAGAGATACCAAGGGAACATTTCATGCAAAGATGGGCTCAATAAAGGACAGAAATGGTACAGACCTAACAGAAGCAGAAGATATTAAGAAGAGGTGGCAAGACTACACAGAAGAACTATACAAAAAAAAAACTTCATGACCCAGATAACCATGATGGTATGATCACTCACCTAGAGCCAGACATCCTGGAATGCAAAGTCAAGTGGGCCTTAGGAAGCATCACTACAAACAAAGCTAGTGGGCGTGATAGAATTCCAGTTGAGCTATTTCAAGTCCTAAAAGATGATGCTGTGAAAGTGCTGCACTCAATAAGCCAGCAAATTTGGAAAACTCACCAGTGGCCACAGGACTGGAAAAGGTCAGTTTTCATTCCAATCCCAAAGAAAGGCAATGCCAAAGGATGTTCAAACTACCACACAATTCTCACTCATCTCACACACTAGCAAAGTAATCCTCAAAATTCTCCAAGCCAGGCTTCAACAGTACATGAACTGTGACTTCGAGATGTTCAAGCTGGATTTAGAAAAGGCGAAGGAATCGATCAAATTGCCAACATCCACTGGATCATCGAAAAAGCAACAGAGTTGCAGAAAAACATTTACTTCTGCTTTATTGACTACACCAAAGGCTTTGACTGTATGGATCACAACAAACTATGGAAAATGTTTCAAGAGATGGGAATACCAGGCTACCTTGAGAAATTTGTATGCAGATCAAGAAGCAACAGTGAGAACTGGACATGGAACAACAGACTGGTTCAAAATTGGGAATGAGTACGTCAAGGCTGTATATTGTCACCCTGCTTATTTAACTTATATGCAGAGTACATCATGTGAAATGCCAGGCTGGATGAAACACAAGCTGGAATCAAGAATGCCGGAGAAATATCAATAACCTCAGATATGCAGATGACACCACCCTTATGGCAGAAAACAAAAAAGAACTAAAGAGCCTCTCACACTCCTCTAAAGTGAAAGAGGAGAGTGAAAAAGCTGGCTTACAACTCAACATTCATGGTATCCAGTCCCATCACTTCATGGCAAATAGATGGGGAAACAATGGAAACAGTGAGAGGCTACTTTTTGGGGCTCCAAAATCACTGCAGACAGTGACTGCAGCCATGAAATTAAGAGACGCTCCTGGGAAGAAAAGCTATGACCAACCTAGACAGCATATTAAAAAGCAGAGACATTACTTTGCCAACAAATTTCCGTCTAGTCAAGGTTATGGTTTTTCCAGTAGTCATGTATGAATGTGAGAGTTGGATAACAAAGCTGAGTGCCGAACAACTGATGCTTTTAAACTGTGGGGTTGGAGAAGACTCTTGAGAGTCCCTTGGCCTGCAAGGAGATCCAACCAGTTAATCGTAAAGGAAATCAGTCCTGAATATTCACTGGAAGGACTGATGTGGAAATGGAAACTCCAATATTTTGGCCACCTGATGTGAAGAAGTGACTCACTGGACAAGACCCTGATGCTGGGAAAGATTGCAGGTGGGAGGAGAAGGGGACGACAGAGGATGAGATGGTTGGATGGCATCACCTAATTGATGGCCTTGAGTGTGAGTGAGATCCAGGAGCTGGCGTGCTGCCGTCCATAGGGTTGCAAAGAGTAGGACACGACTAAGTGACTGCACTGCACTGAATTTACAAGACTACAGCTGCCCACAAATGCAAGATGCTAGCATTCTTCACTGCAGAGAAGATCAGAGTTTGATAACCTCAAGAAGCTTATCAGGAGACCACTGGAGGCCAAAGGAGAGCAAGTCCAGCACACACCCTCATCTTATTAGCAAGCCTACCCTTGAACCATTGCTATAAAACTCTTCACCAAGCCCTCCCAGGTTGGGACACACAGTTTTGGAGCCACGAGCCTACTGTGTCCCTCTCTGCCTGGCAAAGCAATAAACCTATTCTTTTCCACATTACCCAAAACCCTGTCTTTAAAATTCAATTCGGCATCTGAGCACAGAGGCTGAGTTTTTTTGGCATCATTGTCTCACTGGACAAGAGTTTCCCAGGCCTCAGTTTCCCTGCTGGGCCTCATGTCCTAAGTGAGCATGGCCTCTCTGTTTTCCATCCTCTTCTCCTCAGAGGAGGGTCTGGTAGTCAGTCTAGAGGATGTCCCTTTTTTGCTAGCAGAGAATGAAAGTGGGCATCGAGAGGACTGCTTTGCGGGGGATGCCTGACTAATCCTGACTCTCTTAATTAAAAGAATTTTCTCCAGCAGTGTTTGGACCCAAGCCCAGTGCATCATAGCAAGGTAATCTGCGGGACTTCCCTGGTGGTCCAGTGGTTAAGATTCTGCGCTTCCAACACAGGGGACATGAGTTCAATCCCTGGTCAGGGAAGATCCCATATACCTTGTGGCAAAAAAAAAAAAAAAAAAACAACCCAAGGTAATTTGCTTCCCACTGGTCAGTGCCCCTATGCATACTCCTAATGGGAGAAAAAGAACTAGGGTCTGAGGCAGGGTTGAGCCTTGGTGGTATTGCCCATTTGAGCCACTTTCCCTGAGAAAGTGGCTGTTGTGCCCTTAGCGGTCCCCACTTCTTACCCCTGTATCCTACATGTGGCTTAAGCTCCACAAGCCATGGGTAAAACTCCAACACTGTAACTGTCTACTTTGACTCTTCCTCTTAAGCTCTGCTCGTCCGCTCTGCAATCTCCGAGGTGTCACATCATCCATCTTCCTTGACTGAGCCAGGGAACTGCACACCCCTCCATTCTCAACCTTTTCAATCTGTCCTAAGATGTGTTAGAAGCTCACGGTCATGCTGTGAGGATGAAGAAACCCTAAGCTATAACAAGGGCAAAGCAATCATGATGTGGATTTAAGCCTTTATTATCCACAAGTACCAAAAAATTATGGTGTTACTATGTTCAGAGTTTTCATACAGAAGTTTCTCTGCAGTATCTGTAAATCACTACCATGCTGGTTACCCTGGTCCAGTTATAGCCTTTCTACATCCCTTCTCTTCTCTGTGAAGTGTGGACATGGCATTAGATGCTTTCCATGGTCTCTGTGCCTCTCTTGGCTTCTATGGTCCAAAAGAACAACTGCTGAGGGAAAGATATAATGGCAGCACTGGAATGAATAGGCAGTAAACAGGGCAACGGAGTCACACCCTGTGGCCTGTGTAAATACAGACAATAGCTAGCAAAGCCGCACTGGGATGACCCAGAGGGATGGTATGGGGAGGGAAGTGGGAGGGGGGTTCAGGATTGGGAACACGTGTACACCCGTGGCAGATTCATGTTGATGTATGGCAAAACCAATACAATATTGTAAAGTAAAATAATAATAATAAAATTTAAAAAATAAAGACAGGAGCGAGAGCTGCAACCAGCATCCTTATCCCACAAGAGTCTCAGAATTGCAAATGAGTTAAAAGAATTCAAAAGCAGTCACCGTGGCCTTTGATGAGAAAGGTAGTCATAGATACAGGAAGTTACTTTTATTTTTGGAAAATAACTTCTAAGGAAAGTACTCCAGGAGATTAAAAAAAAAACGAAACCCAACAAAGTTGTAGACATTCGTGTACAGGTATCTATTCATACATATATTTTAAATAACTGCAACAGGGTTGAAAGTTAAAAAGATATCAAACTACAGACTTGAAGCTCTGTTCTTTAAAAAAAAAAAAGCTAAACATTTTTATTAGGTATTCCATGGTGAAAAGAAAAATACAGGAATGGAAGGTTCACTCCCCTTTTCTTCCCTGCTTGCTGAAGTCCTAGAATTTTTAAGGAGGCTATTTGTTTATGTGTTTATATATACATCTATGTGCTTTAGTTTCTTTATCTTAATCACAATTACAAAAATTGATTTAAAAAAAGTGTTGGGAAGTCCAGCAGTACTATTTCAAATTAAAGAAAAATGAGAGATTGTTATACCTGACGAGCTGTGGCTTTGCTGCAAGAATATTAAAGAAAAAGGTGCTGTGGTTAACACCTGAAATCAAGTTCTGTGAGATAATGTGCCTCTAAGAATCAGGATGGTGATAAACAAAATACAGCTTGTAGGCCAAAAATAGCCTAGTTTTTCCCAGCTCTGAATTCCATCTGTCAAAATAAGGCGGATGGCATTCACCAGATACCAGCAGTGCGAATGTAGCTGGACTGATTCAATCTTTTGGGGGACCTGGTTTCATGATCCATAATATCATCATCAGTTGGTTAAGAATCCACTTGCACTGCAGGAGACCCTGGTTTGATTCCTAGGTTCGGGAAGATCCACTGGAGAAGGGATAGGCTACTCACTCCAGTATTCCCGGGCTTCCCTGATGGCTCAGCTGGTAAAGAAACTGCCTGCAATGTGAGAGACATGGGTTCGAACCCTGGGTTGGGAAGATTCCCTGGAGAAGGGAACAGCTACCCACTCCAGGATTCTGGCCTGGAGAATTTCATGGTCTGTATATTGGGTCACAAAGAGTAGGACATGACTGAGAGACTTTCACTTTCATTAAAAAAAAATGGAATTCTTATTAATATAAATGCTTATGCAAAGGAGACTTTGGCCATTAATATCAGCTCATTCTTTCTGCTTTTCTAGAGACGAAGGTCAGAACACTTTCACCTCCTTTCTATACATGACCAACTAACCCTCAACTTTGCCTGAAACCTTCACTGACCCTGGACAGATATACCTCCTCTTTCTAAAACACTCCCACACTTCATTTCAACCTCAGTTCAGTTCAGTCGTGTCCGACTCTTTGCAACCCCATGAATCGCAGCACACCAGGCTTCCCTGTCCATCACCAGCTCCTGGAGCTTACCCAAACTCATGTCTATTGAGTCAGTGATGCCATCCAGCCATCTCATCCTCTGTTGTCCCCTTCTCCTCCTGCCCCCAATCCCTCCCAGCATCAAAGTCTTTTCCAATGAGTCAACTCCTCACATCAGGTGGCCAAAGTAATGGAGTTTCAGCTTCAGCATCAGTCCCTCCAATGAACATCCAAGACTGATCTCCTTTAGGATAGACTGGTTGGATCTCCTTGCAGTCCAAGGGACTCTCAAGAGTCTTCTCCAACACCACAGTTCAAAAGCATCAATTCGTTGGCACTCAGCTTTCTTCACAGTCCAACTCTCACATCTATACATGACCTCTGGAAAAACCATAGGCTTGACTTGATGGACCTTAGTCGGCAAAGTAATGTCTCTGCTTTTGAATATGCTATCTAGGTTGGTCATAACTTTCCTTCCAAGGAGTAAGCGTCTTTTAATTTCATGGCTGCAGTCACCCTCTGCAGTGATTTTGGAGCCCTCCATAATAAAGTCTGACACTATTTCCACTGTTTCCTCATCTATTTCCCATGAAGTGACGGGACCAGATTCCATGATCTTCGTTTTCTGAATGTTGAGCTTTAAGCCAACTTTTTCACTCTCCTCTTTCACTTTCATCAAGAGGCTTTTTAACCTCCAGGACCCAGCTAATCAGCTGATAACTATTATGAGTTGGGTCCTACAGCATCATATTATCTTAATTAAGCTTTGCAAGAACATGGTACACTGTTAAACTTATCTCCCATTTCATGTTGTTATTTCTCTGGCAAGTTCTTACTAGCTGTTGTTGCTTCTCCCTACTTAAAGGTTGGGTGTTTGTGCATCATTTCTTCATCTTTTTTTGTGTGTGCTCAGTTGTGTCCAATTTTTTGTGACCCTGTGGGCTGTAGCCTGCCAGCCTCCTCTGTCCATGGGGATTCTCCAGGCAAGAATACTGGAGTGGGTTGCCATTTCCTCCTCTTGGGGATCTTCCCGACCCAGGGATTGAACCTGCGTCTCTTGCATCAGCAGGCGGATTCCTTACCACCAGCACCACCTTTGTTCATACCTGTATCAAAATACCTTCAAGGAGGGAGCGTGCCTTATGTATCGAGAGAGGCCAGGGCCAGGGCGCCTAGAACATGTGTGTGTCTGTGCTCAGCTGCTCAGTCGTACTGGAATCTTTGCAATACCATGGACTATATAGCCTGCCAGGCTCCTCTGTCCATGGAGTTTTTCAAGCAAGAATATTGGAGTGGGTTGCCATTTCTTCTTCCAAGGAACTTTCTGATCCAGGGATTGAACCCATGTCTCCTGCATCTCCTGCACTGGCAGGTAGATTCTTTACTATTGAGTCACCTGGGAAGCCCCTGCTTAGTACATAAGTAAGTGTTAGTTGCTCAGCTGTATCCGACTCTTTGTGACCCCATGGGCTGCAGCCCACCAGGCTCCTCTGTCCATGAGATTTTCCAGGCAAGAGTACTGGAGTGGGTTGCCATTTCCTTCTCCAGGGGATCTTCCCAACCCAGGGATAGCATCCAGGTCTCCTGAGCTACAGGCAAATCCTTTACCAACTGAGCTACAAGGGAAGCCTAGTACATGGTAAGTGTTAAATACACATGACTGGAGTTTCCATCCTCACCCTCTTGAGGAGCACGTGTGGTTCTCTTGCTTAGCAAGGGGCTCGTACCTGGGGCAGGAACGCCCCCTCTTCTCAGCTAATGCACCAACCCTGTGCTGTGAACTGCTGTTTCCTCCCAAACCTTGCAACGCCCAGGCTGGCAGAGTAGCAGGAGTTAATGTTTAGAACCCTGCCCTGGAGGAGTCATTAGTTATCGTATCACCATATAATAAGGCTAATACACACAGGAAGACAAGAAAACATCCGCAACTAAAGAAGTTCATTTGAATGAAATGAAAAAAAAATTTTTTTAAGTACATTTTGACTATTTTCAGTGGTCTGCAACAAGATGAAAAAAAGATTCTCATTTAATCAAAGTTTAATCTTAGGATACAAAATGATTTCTGATAAAACAGAAGTATTTTTTAATTGCTTGGTTTTAGCCTCTCTTTATATGCACCTACTGTGTGACAGATATCTGTATCAAGCACACAATGGTTGTAAGGAAAAATACCTACTCATAAGGTATTCACAGTACACTTACGATTAAGGCATAAAAGGTGCTATGAATCTCATACCTGTTAGAATGGCTATCACCAAAAAGATGAGAGAGAATGAGGAGCAGAGAAAAGGGGACCCTTGTGCTCTCTTGATGGTATTACAATTGGTACAGCCACTATGGAAAACTCTGGAGTTTCCTCAAGAAATTAACATAGAAGTATCACACGATTAGCAATTCCACTTCCAGGTATTTATCCACAGGAAATGAAAGCACTATCTTGAAGAAATACCTGTACTCCTATGTTCACTGCAGCAGTAGTTACAAGCCAAGGTATGGAAATAACCTAAACACAATGGAAATTATTCAGCCTTATGAAAGAAGGAAATTCTGCCATTTTCAACAACATATATGAACCCAGAGTGCATTGTATCACTATACTATGAGAAAACTATCAGAGAAAGACAGTTATTACATGGCATCACTTATACATGGAATTACAGAAAAAATAAACTCACAGATACAGAAAGTAGAATGATGCTAGCCAGGGCTAAGCTAGGAGATAGGAGAACAGGAAGAGTCTGGTAAAAAAAAATACAAAGGTTCAGTTACAACATAAATAAGGCCTAAGGATTTAATATATAGTATGGTGATTATAGAGAAGGGCATGGCAACCCACTCCAGTATTCTTGCCTGGAGAATCCCCATGCACAGAAGAGCCTGGTGGGTTACCGTCCATGGGGTCGCAGAGAGTCGGACATGACTGAGCGACTAAGCACATGGTGATTATATCTGTAAGACTGTATTGCATAAATGAAAGGTGCTGAGAGCAGAACCTAAGAAAAGAAAAAAAATTCTTAAAAGGCTAAGTATTCAAGGTGATACAGGCATCAATTAACTCAATGGTGGGAGTTCTCTCATAATGTATACATCCAACAAATCATCCTGCTGTTCATTTTAAATAATTTTAAATATATTACAAATTCATTTGTCAGTAGTATCTCAATGAAGCTAAAAAAAAAAGTTAGGAAATCACAGAGGAGGAAGAACATAATGAGAGAAGGAGGGGATACAGCAATATGGGGGCAAAGAGGCTTGATGAAGAGATCATTTTTTATCTAGACCTTAAAGAACAAATGCAGTTTCCCCAGGCTGAGAAGGGAGAGGGTGACGCTTTCTTTCAGACAAGATCATATCTCCCTAGACAGGGTCACCGGGGCTTCGGCACAGTCCCACAGCACAGGTACCATGCCCTCTACCCGGGTCTCGGAATGAAGCAGTAAAATAACTGGATGCTGACATTCAGTGACATCATGGGATTAACTTTATCATCAGTATCATAAAGATACCCACAAAATGTGAGTATATGGAGACAAGCATATTGCCACATCCAAGGGAAAACAGAAATTGTCACTGACATGATTCTTAAGTCTAAGGAAGTCAAACAGAAGGTGAGACACCCAACTGCTAAGCTGAAGGCATTCCTGGTAGGTCTGGAGTTACAGGACAACTTACTGAAGAATCAGTCTTCCACTTTAATATTTATAGTACTCTGAACTGAATATGTTTCTCTCATATGAAATTAAAGCTGAGCATTATTATGCAGCAGTTCTGAAGACTATCGTCTTTCACATGTACTCAACCTTTAAGTCAATACAATCTATTGCTTACAGAAGACATTACGTTTCAGACAGCCATTCTGCCTAAAAATACCCTAAATTATTTAAATTGAATTCTGATTAAAGATAAAATAAAATCTTCTTCAATAGGGCATGCAAGGGTCTCAGAAGTTTTGCAAATGAGATCTTTGTAATCTGATTTGTTTCACCCAGTAAAACCATAGAATGAATATGCTATGAAGCCAGTCACTGTGACTGTGGAATACTTTTCAACTCATTTATCCCTCTTGAACTCTTAGAAAGCAGAAGAAAATGGTATAAATGGCTCTCGTTGAAGCTTGAGTCCCAGGTATTACATTCAGTTGTTGAACTGAAAGTTTTGGTTCTTATTGAAGAAAATAGAGAGCTTTGGTGTGTTTATTTTAGAAAATTGTATCATTTTAGAGCTGGAGGGAAACAGTTCACTCCAACCGAGGGCTTACCCAAGTCACAGAGAAAACGAGATGTGTATGTGTGTGTCGCTCAGTCGTGTCCAACTCTTTGTGACCCCACGGACTGTAGCCCGCCAGGCTCCCCTGTCCATGGGATTCTGCAGGCAAGAATACTGGAGTGGGTAACCATTCCCTTCTCCAGAGTACCTTCCTGACCCAGGGATCGAACTCAGGTCTCCCACATTGCAGGTAGATTTTTTACCATCTGTGCCACCAGGGAAACCCATGCTGGACTTACTTGCTTTTTTAAAAAAAAATTACTCAGCTTCCTCCATTGATTTAACTACATCAGTCTCATTTTATTCACCAGTTTAAAAAAAAAAAAAAAGATAGTAATGCTAACTTCATAGGGTTGCAATGATACAATGCAAGCATATGCCTAAGATGCTAGACTTTAAATCCAGAGACCTGAATTTGAAATCAAATTCATCTGGTCACTAGCTATGTGACTTGAAACAAATTACTTCACTCCTTAAGGGCTAGTTTCTTTATCTGTACAACTGTAAATATATAATCTACTTTGCTACTGCAAAGGACAGGGGAAAAAAAGCATATTTAAGGTGTTAAGTCTAGTACTTAGTAATAAGTTTGCAAACAGCATAGCTATTAATATGGATTATAAAGTTGAGGCCAAAACCAACCAAGATCTACTGGCTTCAGTTCACCAAATTGCCTGGGCTGTTTTTATCCTGCTCTTCTTTTGAGAAGTTAAAAAAAAAAAACTACTGTGTAATATAACCATGTATCCACTTCCTACAAGTTGAAGTTTTTCAATCTGAGAAACAAAATAAAACAAAAAGGTTTCCCACATGACAGTTTAGGTCAAAATGAACGGATTTGGCTTCATGACTCTTTAGCATGTTAGGTGACAAGTGAAAATTCCCTGTAACTAAGGAATCAAGGACTCTGCAAAGAGCTCCCTGAACCACATCTAGGAAAGGTGTTGGCCCAGCCAGTTGCAAGGAGGCAGCGGCCGGGGATGCAGGCCTCAGCCAAGCAGAGAACAGCTACTGCAGCTGCTACTCAAGGCATGCCAACTGCTGGCATGTGGGAACACAGGGGTGGTGATGCCAGACCATCACTGCTTTGAGAGAGGCTAGGTATCTGGATTGCGCATGAAATTTCCGGATTTTTAAATGCTGGCAACTAACTAAAAAAAAAAATTTATATAGGCCAAATCACACCTCGGTAGGCTGGATTTCAGTAGCATTCAAGGCAAGCCTTTAAAGGACAGGCATATCCAGGTGTGGGGGCCAGGGCTGCCTGCAGCCTTTAACAACCAGATGGGAGCTTGGAGAGAGGAGTGGATTCTCTGCTGAAGCACTGCACTGCAGGGCAGTGGCCTGCTGTACTTGGATTTGTATTTTTCCAGTGAAGAATTCAGAGGAAACCCTGGAAACTGGTATTAGGGTAGATAACATAAACCCTGTTCAGTGTATGAGAAAGGAAAACAGGTTATCTACAACATAGGCACGTCCCCGAATTTTGTTAGCCTGACGTCCTTGGGATCCACTGCTATATGCCTCTGGTGTTTCACGGAGTATTGGGAAAAACATTCAAATCAAATCTCAGTTCTCTGGAAAACCATTTCAGTTCACTAAGCTGCAAATGTTATTAAATGCCCTTGAGCCGTTTATCCCTGGACTGCTGTGTGTTGGTGGTGACTGTGCTTGGCATGCTTCTGGAAGCTGAGCCAGGCCTTCCTTGTGCGAGAGCAAATGCTGTGGATAAACAAGATGGAGGAGGTGGAGGTAATTTATTAACTCAGATTACAGCACTGTCACACGTGACCCAAGATATGCACTTGTAACCTCAGGATCAAAGTAGCTACTGAAACTGTTGTTCCTTCAACCCACTCTAGTAAGTAACATGGGGCTTCAAAAACGCAAGAACATCAAAGCAAAAAGGCTTCCTCACTCTCTGTCCTATTAGATAAAGGGTATATGGCACCCCACTCCAGTACTCTTGCCTGGAAAATCCCATGGATGGAAGAGCCTGGAAGGCTACAGTCCATGGGGTCGCTGGGAGGGGAGGGTCGGACACGACTGAGCAAGTTCACTTTCACTTTTCGCTTTGATGCACTGGAGAAGGAAATGGCACCCCACTTCAGGGTTCTTGCCTAGAGAATCCCAGGGATGGGGGAGCCTGGTGGGCTGCCATCTATGGGGTTGCACAGAGTCGGACACGACTGAAGTGACTTAGAAGCAGCAGCAGCATGATTAACCCAACTGGGCTCTGAGCACTGCAAAGATCTAGAGCAGGGGTAGACGAGTCTTCTGTAAAGGGGCCAAATTGTAAACACTTTAGGCCTTGTGGGACGAAGCCACTGTAGTATGAAAGCAACCAGAGAGGATATGAATGAATCCAATTCAATCATGTAAACGAAGGAACATGACTGTGGTTGCAAGAGAAAATTTGTTTGTGGACATCAACGTGTGAATTTCATGTATTTTTAATGTATCACAAAATATTTTTCTTAATTCCCCTGTCCTTTCCATTCTTAGCTCAAAGACCATACAGGACCCATTAGTGATCCGGATCTGGCCACTCACCTAGAGGAATAAAACAAACAAGACGAAACGGCATTTTGTGGTCACTTACCATAAATCATCTAACTATGACGACAACCCTCATTCTATTTTACATAAAGAATGCTAAGCCTTGACACACTCAAGTAACTTGCCTAAGTTGACACAATTTGAACCCAAACACACTGGTTGTGGGCTCCATGCTACATGCTGGAGCTACGTATGCTCACGGTGGTTCTCAGCCCTGGCTGAGCAATCTTACTGGAGAAGTTTCAAAAATACAGATACTCGAATTCCCCCGATGTATTAAATCATTAGAGTTAACAGAATCACTGGACATGGGAGTCAGACATCTTGTTTTTTCTTTTTTTGTTTCCCACTAATATTTCTAGAATTACAGAGGACTACTATCTGCCTAGACACTTACTTTGTGGCACCAAGTATTATCAAACATGTTCTTACTAATAAAGAGTTTATATCTAGTATATGTTGAATGGACACGACTGCTATTTGGACCTGTTACTTAATTCACGTTCACAATCATAGGCAAGTTCCTTAAAGGTACAGGTCAGGCTCACAAGAAGCTAAGTCTTAGATTCTTGTGGGCCTGGAGTCTTCTTGCCAAAGACCTATTTGCTGAAAACTACTACCGTGGCTGTGGGGACGAGCCAAAGCTGAACTAAAACTGGGATGCCTGAATCATATCAAGAGCAAAAAGTAGCAATACGTCTAGAAAAGGCAATACAAATCACGTAAGAATGTTAAATAATACATTTCAACAGGATAATCGTATGGACAGATAAACAGATCATAGATAACTGCTTATTTGCATGACAGCCACGGGTTCCCAATGGTCAGAATTTCCTCTTGACTCTGGGAAGCAGTGAAGTCTCTGGCTCAGCAAGAAACACACCTTAAGAAGCTCTTGTGCTATCCCTGCGAGATTTAACCCAATGGAAATCACAAAAGAAAGCAGTCAGCTCAGGGAATAGATTTCTACCCCAGAACAAAAATATATAAACCTTCCAGGACATGCACAAAAAATCCCTCATGGTCCACAGAGTCCAACCTGGTACCATACACCTCAGAGATTTTCAACCTGGGGTCAGGGCCAGTCATGTCTTCCTGAACTGCCCTTTATCAGAGGTCATTCATGCAATGGACTTTTTGCAATGCACACAAATGACGTGACTGTCTTTACTGAAGCCTTCCTGGGGCAGATCCACACTCCTACGGTGATGGAGTTCTGCCTCCTTCCATCTTTTCTTCCTGATGACTTGTGCTGACATGGCGGCCACTGTCTCTGTTGACACCAGTCAGTCACTCTTTCCTACTAACAAGTCTCCGGCCCCAAATATAGATTCAGGGCCTTGGGACCCAGAGGAGTTTTAACTTTTTCACCTTCTCACTGGGATTGTGTGAAAGTGAACGTTGCTCAGTCGTGTCTGACTCTTTGCGATCCTGTGGACTGTATAGTCCATGGGATTCTCCAGGCCAGAACACTGGAGTGGGTAGCCTTTCCCTTCTCCAGGGGATCTTCCCAACCCAGGGACTGAACCCGGGTCTCCCGCATTGCAGGCAGATTCTGGACCAGCTAAGCCAGAAGGGAAGCCTGGGATTGGGCCAGTTCATCAAGTACTCAAGAAGCTAAAAAAGCAATAAACAGAGAAGACAGATATGGAGAATAACTACATATCTAAAGGGGCAGACAGACTCCATGTATAATGAACTGTGACTCTTATAATGAACATCTGTTGCCATCAGCAAGAAACTTCAACAATGGCACCACTGAACAGAAAGGACAATGGAAACCTCTGAAAACCAGAGCAAATCTACTGCAGCTTCATGTTTTTCCTTGCTGGGAGGGTTTACTCAATCAGATAAGCAGTTTTGCTGTCTTGTTTTGATTTTTAAGGGGTAAAAGACCCTGATGCTGAAAAAGATTGAAGGCAGGAGGAGAAGGGGAAGACAGAGGAAGAGATGGTTGGATGGCATCACAGACTGGATGGACATGAGTTTGAGCAAGCTCTGGGAGTTGGTGACAGATACAGAAGCCTGGTGTACTGCAGTCCATAGGGTCATCGAGAGTTGGACATGACTGAGTGACTGAAGTGAACCCTGTAACTTCAGCAGAGTGGTACAAAAGAAAATATTACCAATATTTGATCTTAACTTCTTAAAGTACTAGGAACCCAATGTCTGAAGTGTGTCAAGGCTGTGAATTTGCTATAAGCTTAAGTACAGAAACAATGGTAAATGCTGTATTGCAATAATGCCTATTAATAATGCCATTGAAAAATGGAAATGAGAAGATGTTAATGATAAGAGTGCATGGCATCACTGGAAATTGGTATCTTGAAAACAAGATAATATCTTGAGAGTGTGGCTCAAAGAGAATCTTCAGGCAAAAAACACACAGCACAATTGTACAGAATCATAGGAAATGTTCCTATTCCTATGTATCCAAAAGGTTACAGGATGTAATCACATACTCTCTCATAGGTAACAAGAGTTCATGTTAGTTGGGATATTTCCCTTGTCATATTTTTCAAGTACACATTTAATACCAATAGGTTTTTTTCTCACCCATTTTAAGTGTATGACTCAAATGTTTATTAGCTGATTGATAGACTTGAGCAACCATCACCACAACCCCGTTTTAGAACATTCCCACCACTCCAAAAAAGTGTCCTATGCTCACTTGCAGTTAATTCTCATCTCTGCTACCCACATAAATCACTCATCTGTTTTCTGTCTCTTTCGAATTGTCTAAAGCAAGTATAATGGAGTCATATAATAGATGTTTTTTTGTTTTTGGTGTTTTTTACTTAGCACACTTGAGGTTCGTCTGTGTTGCAACATGCAAGAGAAGTTAACTTCTTTTTGTTGCTTAAGAGTATTCCATTACATGGATATACCCCACAGTGTGTTCCTTCACTGACTGGGTGGTTTCTACACTGGAGGGTTTCTACATTACTGCGGTACTGAATAATGCTCATATGAAGATTTGTATATAAACCTGTGAGGGCATAAAATTTCATTTTTCTTAGACAGAAAATTACGAGTAAAATTTTGGGGTTCTTTTAAGGTAAGTGTCTGTTTTTCTTTCTTAAGACACTGGCAAACTGTTTCTCAAACACCATTTAACATTTCTAGTACCAACATATGACCAGGTTCTAGTTTTTATAATCCCTCACTAAACTTAATATCATCCATTTCATTCTGTACTTTTATTATAGCCATTCTAGCGTTTGTAAACTCTCGCGTTTCCCTGATGATTAATGATGCTGAACACCTCTCCATGGAATTGTTAACCACCCATGTGTCTTCTTTAATGTACATCCATTCCAAATTTTTGTTCATTTTAAAAAAAGCTATTTGTCATCTTACAAACAACTAGGGGTGGTTGTTCTAAGTGGGGTTCTAGGTTCCAAGTATTCTCATAACTATACTGAGACATTATTTACTTTTTTCATTCTCATTCTTTTATGATTATGCAATGAAGTTTTTTAGAGACTAGAAGTACCTACAATTATCTGATAAGGTTCTTAAATACTGTTCCTTTTGTCAACTGTATACCTGGGTAAGGCCACATTGCCTTTATATACTGCAAACAAAACAGTGTGGTAATCCAGCTGTATTCTACTAAATCAGACAGTAGAGATTTGCTGCTGCTAAGTCACTTCAGTCGTGTCTGACTCTCTGTGACCCCATAGACGGCAGCCTACTAGGCTCCCCCGTCCCTGGGATTCTCCAGGCAAGAACACTGGAGTGGGTTGCCATTTCCTTCTCCAATGCATGAAAGTGAAAAGTGAAAGGGAAGTTGCTCAGTCATGCCCGACTCTTAGCGACCCCGTGGACTGGAGCCTACCAGGCTCCTCCATCCATGGGATTTTCCAAGCAAGAGTACTGGAGTGGGGTGCCACTGCCCTCTCCGAGTAGAGATTTACAAAAATGTAAATCAATGCCATCCTTCTCGCTTTTTCCATAAGTTATTTTTGATAAAATATATAATTAAATATATAATTAATGTTAATGTGGAATGGGTTTTATTGTTAAAAGGATTAATATTTTTGAAACGTCTGTTTTAATTTCTAACATGAAAACTATAAATAACTATAACTTACATAAACAAAAGCTCTTCCACATGTTTAAAGGTATCAAGGAACTCTGCAACCAAGACTTGAGAATCACTGAGGTATAAAAACCATTAAGTGAAGGAAATACTGGAGCGGTCTGTGATTTTAGCAACTACCAGAAAGGTTTTGTTAAGACCTATAATCAAAGGAAAACTTCCTCATGGAATCCAGCAGGAGGTGCGGCAAAGAAGCAAGGCACAGCTCTGGAGAGGCTGAGTGCTGGGCAGGGGCTGGCGCTAAGGTTCTCGGCTCCGGCTCCTCGCCTGGACCAGGGGAGGCGGGATGCCGGGCTGTGGGCAGACAGCAGTGCGTTGATGGGAGACACACAGGGTGGACACCGGTTAATCCCAGGTTTTTTACAACTGCTTCTTTACTTCAGATTCAACTAACATTTCTGAAGGCTCTGAGGGTTTTGTCATTACATGCTGACGAGGAGAATCAAGAAGTTGGCAAACAACAAAATACAGATAAAGACTATCTGAAGGTGGGCCCAGATTTCTGATGAGATTACTACTGAAACATGTTAATGTGACATTGGCCCCATCTACCTCCTGGGACACTGCTGTCAGAAACAGTGGCTGAGGAGTTTAAACGGTAAATTGTAAATCTATATCTACCAATCGTATTATTTTAATACAGCTGCTAAATCTCAAACAAGCTTCCCAACAGTGTAGTAACACTATACAGTCATATGACATAGATGTACAAGTTAAGTCTTTCTCAATCACCACACTTTATTCTCACACATCCTTAAGTTCGAACGGGATTATCCGATTAATTGCTGGTCATATGTCATGAAGTATTATCAGTGAAACAGTAAATAAATGATAAAAATTGGAAGAGGAAATTAGATAAGCTTCTTCTAAACAAATTGATGAAAGTTTATTATTTTTCCTCTTTATTGAGACTAGAAAAAAACCTCCAATAACTACAGACTTAAGTCTAATGCAAACCATATATTTATTAGGTTGTAAGGCCAGTTTAAAAATAGTATTATAATCTTATACTCTAAAATGGAATAATTATAGTAACCTAACTTACAGATTTGTATGTATGTGAACATGTTTATGAGGATTAAATGAATTAATATAATATATAAAGAACT